>WBMY01011669.1:403843-577305 GCA_013397315.1 Donacobius atricapilla
TGTCAGCCTACTGACTGAGCTCCAGAAGTACCAGCAGATCTGCCAGGGCAGGACAGACGCCGGGCAGCGCCCGGGGACACCGCGCCGTGCACCGGCAGCATCGCCTCCTGCCCGGCCCCAGAGCCACCCTGGCCCCAGAGCCACCTCCGGCCCCCAAAGACACCCAGGCCCCAAAGACACCCCCGCCCCAAAGACACCCCGGCCCCCAGAGCTGCNGGGCCGGGGCGGCAGCGCCGAGGCCGCAGCTCCCCCTCCCGGCTCCCCAGGCACCTCCCGGCCGCCAGCGGGCGGCACTTGGGGCACGGCGGCGGCAGAACCATGTAAATGTAGCTCCCTTTGTAACCCGCAGGAACAAAAGGTCACGTTTCCCAAAACGGAAAGGGGGGAAATCAGCACAGCGGGAGGTTTCTGTCCGGACAGGAACCATTCCCATGCTCGCAGCCAGGGCGGCCCAGCCCTGCCGTGCCAGAGCCGTCCCACAGCAGGGCCGGCGCTGTACAGCGCCTGTGACAGAGCGCAGCACAGCGAGCCCCCGGCTCCACAGGCCCCATCTGACCGCTCTATCCCCTCCCAGCATCTCCGAAGCCTCTGTCACAGCGCTTCCACCAGCACAACACACTAATTCTCTCCCAAAAGGTTTCTCCTTATCTCCTCAAGACTGATCCTCTCAGCACAGGTGTTTAAGCACTTGATTTTGCATCCATTTCAGTGGAAGTTGAGCAAGAATACAATACTAAGATTAAAACGCGTTTATGGTAACACAGAGATTTATAGAATATTTGTAAAGCTCTTAAATCAGTGTATTTACCAAACAGAGAAAAAATATCCTCTAGACTTTGCTTCCAAGAGGAGGAAGTGCCTCTAGAGGCAGATTAAAGCATAAGCACTGTTTGCCCATAGATGGATCACGAACTCTGAATCATGAGATTACATGAGAATTGCAACTTTCATCTTTTAAGCATTATCCAGCAGTGAAGCATGCTGGATTCAGATGAATTTCTTAAAAGCTTCACAAAGAGGTACATTTAGTTCATTCCTCTGTTATCTACTACTCAGGTACAAAGAGTAAAGTTGTTCAGGTCAGGGAGAACTTTCTTTGCTAGAGGAGGTCAGTCCAAGGCTGAAGATCGCCAGCACATACGGCCTTGCCATGTGTGCCAAGAACTGCACATGCCTGTGCTGAAGAAGGGAAGACCATGGCAAAGGTTTTGAAAGGTTTTGGATTTGCTGAGAATTTATTTTGTAATGAACACAAAGTTAAAATGGAAAGAAAAAAAAAAAGAAAAAAAAGAAAAAATAAAGACGCCCAAAACAACAAAAAATGAAACGGAAGGAAAAATGCAAGGGTGTGGAAGAGGGAGAAACAAAGTTTTTAGAACCTACTGTTTGGAGGAGTCCAGCAAGGACTACCAATAACAACCAGGAGACAAAAGCAGTACATTTTTTGAACATTTCTGTCTTCACATCTCCTAAGAGACTACACTAAAGGGCCTTGAAGAATTCAGAAAACATTTCAGGGCAATCAGCTTGCAGGATATCAATGGACACATTGGCTAAATATTGAGCAAACCTACTCTGGGAGGCCCTCAAAGACTGGATGTAGAAGTTTTCTGGATTGGAAAGGTCTGTGGGCTTCCAGAGGTTTAGATGCAGCAGCAGATCACAAGGTGACCACCCGTGTGAACTGATTCCTCTTGATCACTGACCTAAGTTTTAAAATCTCCTTTTAAGTCTATCCAACATTGCAATGCTTGTGTAAAACTATAAGCAGTTGGAAGCATCTCTAAATGCTCAAGATACTTCCACACATCTCCAGTCTGCAAAATCCAAGAGATCTTAGGAAGACATGCAAGCCACAGGTACATCATACATCAGGAGACTGGATCTGATAAAAGACCTTCTATAACAAAACCACAAAGGACCCAGGGCTGTTTTCTCAGCCTATCCATGTGAATGCAGACAGTTTGGCTACATTCACAGTTGGCACCCAGTTTGAGCAGTCAAGTGATAGACAGACAAGATGACCACACAGCAAGGAGAGGCTCCAAATCAGCATATATGTAAAATAGCTGTGATCAGGCACAGGACCAGAGCTAACTGAATTTGGTTCTTATTCAGCTTCCTCAAGACTGCAATACAGACTCTCTCAGGAGACTCAAGGCCACAGTCAGAAAGCCTACTGCCTAGTCCTGCTTCAGGTTTTTGACTGGTGCCACTGCTGGGGAGAACCCTTTCCAACAGCACAGCCAGATTTTAAGATCAGTGCTTGGCAGATACCCAAGGATAATGCAAGCAGACTTGTTTTTGTGCAGTAAGCCAGTGTTAAAGCATAGTGACATGGGGCCATGTTCTACGGCCTTGGATGAACTGTTTTTCCAACATTTGGAGGATTTACAAAGAGCAAGTATTTTACAGAATTTTTCGCAAAACTAGTGCGTGCTCTCATCAAGTACACCCCCTAATTGTCCCAGTATTCCTTGTCATTGAAAGTTGGCTGTATTTTCAACTAGATAATTTCATTTTTCATTCAAAATTACTTTAAGATAGTCAGTAAATACACATCATATACATATATATCCAATATATATAGGATGTAGTTTAAGAGATACACAGCTTAAGAGATACACTCCTTAATCAAAGAATGACAGAAGCAATAAATTATTATTAATAATATATTTATAAAATGCCATTTTATTAATTTAATCATGGTAAATTGAAAAGCATTAATTTTCTTATTTGTCTCATAATCCATCTGAATGCTAGGTTTTAAAGAAAATACTACTGTAAACACAATACTATTAAAATTAATAATTCCATAAAATGGTGGGTATGATTGATTTTTTAATGGGCTGTTCACTTGTTCTCTGACCCCCCTAAGGATTTTTGCTCCTAGCCTCTCATACATAGTAAATTCATTAAATCCAACCTATTTCCCCAAAGCATTGCATCATTTTAGAGGTATATAGTATCAAATACCAAGTAAAATAGAACAAGTGAATTGCACTGCTAAAAAAAATTGAGAAAAAAACCCCACAGAAAACAAAGTTAAAATAGCAGCCATTATGAGCCAACACTGACAGTAATATTTTACTCTGTCTCCTAGTAAGCATTTTGAGGGATTGTTCAGTTAATTTGCAAGAGTACTCTTCATTAACAGCATGTATCTAACATCATTATTTTACAGGATCAAAAGGAAACTCTGCAATCTAACTGCAAAAATATTTAGTCTCTATGGACCAAATCAACATCTGAATTTTTTAGAAACATAAGGAAGCACCTCACACATTTGGTTGCTATTTTATTGTCTTTTATTAGTTGTACATGCGACTACCCCAAAGAAGTTGCATTCTCTTATAGACATAACAAAAAGAAAAGCAAATACACAGGGAAAGAGAATAATGGGAGGAGAAGGACCCATGTTACTATAACATCAAGCTGTTATGAAGTTCTGGCACATGCATTTTCTGCAGTTTCAGTGAACACGTAAAATTGTTTTCATGACACATGAGGAGTGAGATTTCAGGAAAGATTCAAATTGGTTAGCATAACTTGATAGACAGGGATTAGGATTTGCTCCATGCATTGAGGGCTATACAAATAATTTCATAATTCTACCTTGGTACCCAGCGTGACTATTGCAACCTCTCTTACATCATCACAGGGACAGTCTATACTCTGACCATTCTTACTGAGAGAGACAGAGAGACACAGAGAGACAGAGAGAGAGAATGAAGAGAGAGAAAACGTTACTAACTCAAGCGTCAAGTCTTTCTTCTTTTTGTAAATGTATATGGCTGATTTTCTGGGGACCTAATGTTACAAAGAGACCCTAAGGCCAGCTGGGGCTCAGCAGTGTGTGAAGCCAGGGCACAGTGTGATGCTTGCCTGGCCAACCATCCCCTGCCCTGAGCTGCACAGAGCAACCAAGGCAGCTTTCCATGGCTCTGCACCCCTGCCATGAGCTCTGTGGCTGCTCTATCCATGTGAAGGGAAGCTGGCTGCACAAACACCCTCATCACTTATTTCCTTCAATTCCAGCCTTCCTCTTTACTATTTAATCTGCAAGCACTTTACTTTTAAAAACAGGAACAAATTTAATGACCCCACCTCACTTTTGTTAAAAAAGAGAAAATAAAAACCAATCAGACTAGCAAAAAACATCCAGGCACTGTAATCCAGCCACTGTAATCCAGCTACCTTCTACAATCAGAATGGATGGACAAAGACAAGAATAAATTTTTACATCAAGTTTTGATAGTATATCAGCTAAAGAGTAAAAAAATTCCCATGATGTAATCTAAACAGATGGTCACAAATGATAAAGTTTCTGGAGTTTAACAAGTTAAACCAACAAACACACACCCCCAGCCTGCCTTTACTGTAAATCGCTCAACCCTAAAAGAACTGAAAGCAACCTATTTTAGGTTTAACTGAGGAGTCTACAGAAGAGTTACTGTGGCTCTCTATTCCATTGAGCTGTTAATGAAGGCACCATTCATGAACTTTTGTTGTTATTTGCAGAAGACCAAGGTGCATAGAGATGAAGGCTAAATAGATCATTATGACTAATTAGTGATATCTTCTCTACAAGGACAAGAAAATTTCCCTTCAAAGTTTGTGCATGAATCCTAAATTTATGGCTGAGCTATAGCATGATTTTTAGATAAATAATTCCAATGCATAGTTCACTTCCACTGCTAAATGTGTCTGAATCTATTTATCATTCAGCAATTAAACTTTGTAAATTTGGTCTCCTTACTGAAGCGATGTCTGCTCAAAGAGGTTGTCTCTCCACTCACATCTCTCAGTACAAGTTAACTGATAACCTAAGCTTTTCAAGATTTTGACTAAATTAATCTGAGAGACACCAGAGTCTAGGCCCCAAATATCTAGGACTATAAGAGACAGGATGAAAAGTAGACTGGAAATATTGAGAAGAGCATATGACATATATATTATATAGTTTTTGTATGTTAAGGGAAGCTGACAAGGAAAAATAGAGGTACTCACCACTCATTTTTACAATCAGCAGTTTAATATACATATCATTCCATAAACAGACTGCATGACACATAAATAGACTGAACTCCAGTGACAAATATACTGGCAAGTATAATTTTTAGGTTTCTCCTAAATTTATCAATAAAAAATCTATATATGCAAAACTCTGAAGAAAAATACAAAACATACTTCATTCTATATAAATATTTGTTTTCTGAAAATGTCAATAAAATCACTTATAGAATATATAGAGGAAGCATTTCATTTTATTACTTCAGTCTCCTCAATTAGAAAGGGAGCTCTGCATCTATAAAAGATGCTTAACACAGCCAAAGGAGCTGTTCATACTAATGTTCAAAATAAATCCAGCTTTGTCTTGTTATTTAAAGTATATAAACATTTCAACATGTGGAAAATTTCATCAGTGAAAATTGAACTTCAGTTATTTAATTTAAAAAACAAACTCTCTCTATCAAGGTTTAAGCAAATACTGAAGTCTACCTCTCCTGTTCTTGCTTCATTCGTATTCTCTCCTCTTCTGAAGTAAGAGCTTCCTGCACTTTTATTTTACCAGTTTTCTCACTCTTGTCATCTTTGCGATGTTTGCCAAACCTGTTAATAACACACAAAAAAAGAATCTAACTTGTGACATGAACAAAACTGTATTTTCCTTCTTCCATGACAAAGACAGTTGTCCAAGAAGGACTGCTGGGAAACCAGGAAGGGAAAGAGCAAAGATCTCAGAGTCTCAATTTTTAGTATTTTCAGGATGCTTCTGGGTTGTTTCCTTTTTTTTATAAAAGTTTTTTTAAATTTTATTTTCATTTCACTCGTCTTAAAAGTTCATTGAATTCCTCACTGAAGAACAGAACAAACAAACAAAAAATAATAATTGGACAACATTTCTCTTTTATGCCAGGATTTTGGGGCAGCTATTCTTGAGCAGACAGTCAAACAATGTTTTAGAACATCATCTCTGCCCAAGAAGTCAGCTCAGGTTTGCATTAAGCAAAGGCTTCCCCATGTGAACATGAGAGAGGGAGCTGCAGGTCTGACAGCTCCCGGGGCAGCGCCGCCCCCCACACCCTGCAAAGGCATTTCACCTCACAGAGGATGCCATTCAAAATTGTCAAGGTATTCTTTTTCAGCACCAGGGGTTCTTATTTAAACTTTATCACTCATGACTCTTTCCCCAGTGGTGTTCCAGTGTGGGAGGGTGAATGGAGGGATGGAGCTGTCTGGGCTGCCCTAGACAGAGACAGGTGCTGCCAACCCAGAGTTTGCCCTCTTCACGTCTCCTCTTTCCCTCTAAAGGCTACATTTCAAATATATTAGGTTTCCTCCATATTTGCACATTCCACTGTTTTCTTTAAACTTTCAGGGAGTGAAGAATTTGGCATTTGAGATATTTGGTTATTATAAGGACAAAATTATTCATATTTCTTAAGACATTTCTGACCTATTCTGGAAGGACTGACTTTCATATAGAGCGAACCAAACAAACACTTTAATATAACCTTTAAATAGATCTAAATTTTAGAGAAAAATTTTTATTTAAAGTGGAAGGGCAAACATGTATCTGTTAAACAGTATATATACCAATTAAATGTGCCATCATTTATCACACCAAAAGCAGCAAGAATTTTACTTTTGTTATACCAAACACTTATCTGAGAGCTGACTGACACTGTGACACTTCACGCTAAGATTCACATCAAAAGTGAAATTAAAGCACTGAGACTTGCAATCAAACATGTTCAGGAACAGTGCCAACAGGACACCACAAATGCTCATGGACAGTGAAATAAACCACAGAGTTCTTAAAGCTTCCTTTGACCTGTTAATGTAACATCTTTAAAATATTTAGAGACACTAGGCATTTATAAAATTTTTCCCATTCGTTCCCTTTGATTCTAGGACAAAGCCATTGTGTGAGTTGAAGACATACCATGCAGCCACCCTACAGAACAATTAATTTCTAGCCATTCAATCAAGAAATATTATTTATATTGTAATCATGTTTGTGGCTCTTAGGGCAGCTCTTTAAAACCAAAACACAAAAATACAGCATACGAGCATGTACATAAACTTTAAAGTGTGTGCCCGTTCTCCACACAGATTGCTCATTTCCAAAGTAACTCAGGCATCTATCTGAAAACTAAAACTGTTTATTAATGACCACCTGAAAGGGGATGGGCAGAGGACATGATGGGGTTAAGAAATGCAAAATAGGGTGTAAAGTTAAAGTCTCTGATTTTATAATGTTTTATGTAAAACTGACATACTTAAATTCAAAACACCAATGTATCTTTTAAAACACCCACCTATTTATTAGAGAGTAATCAAAACCATTATACAAAGCATTTAGATATATGACACAAGAGATTCAAATCAAGTTCTGGATGTTGCACACCAGACAAAAGAGATTGTTTAATTTAAAATAGCCCTAAAACCTCTAGCCCAGAGAGGAGTTTTGGCAAAAAAACACTGGAACTGAGCCACTCTACCCTGATACACAGAGAGTGCCTGAGGTGGCAGCATGGATCTGACTGACAGATCATGCAGAGCTAGGAGGTGACAAGCAACATATGTGGCACTCTAGCACAGCATCTCTGGGATGCTCACATTTGCTTCAATCTCCTGTCCTTCCTCAACCCATTTAAAATGTCAGGCAAAGCAAAGGATTCAAATTCTGGAGTACACAGTTTACTTTTGAAAAAGAAATCATGGTTTAAAAAAATGGAGGGGGTGAAAGAAAAAAATTGAATTAGTTATTGCCCATTAGGTTTTGGCAGCAAAACAGAATTTCTGCCACCATAAATCAATTCATGGCAAGTATGAACAGATATATAGTGAAATCAATACCTTATTAAAAAAAATAAAGTACACAGGAAATTTCTAACAATTCTTGTAAGCAATCTAGTAAATGTCTGGTCAGGCTGCATGATTGTGAGTAGAGAATTTCTAATGTTAACATGTAATGCAAACCTAGCAGAATTCAATGGTTTGAATTTGCAGATCGAACCACGCAAGTCCAGAGCACACAGAGCTCATGTGCATTCCCACAGAGGCAGAGGTGGGCGCCACACATGGAGTACTTGGAGCAGCACCAGGGCTCAGTTTGCTTTGAGTCATGAGCAAGTTGTGGCAACAACCCTTCTTCTCTTTCAGGGTTTTCTTCCAATCATCTGGGAATTAATGTTTCTTCTGCCCCCGAGGACCATCCTGACAAAAGTCTCTGGAAGACAGCTCTGGTTCTCTCCCGGGCATTTCAGAGGGTGGCCATATTGTTCCCACTCTGACTGGAGACTTCCCAGCGCCCATCTCTGACAAGCTCAGTGGTCATCCCAGCAGTGGACAGCCTGGCAGAGTATGAACCATGCTGGTCTTGCACAGGCGCTTTCTCTGGACTTTGCCACCCGCAGAAGTGATCTATCTGCCATAATCACCACTGCCTGTAACAAGTTCAGCAACATTAACTGCACTGTCCTATACTGGAGCCCAGAAAAACAAGCACCGTCCTCCCCCCTCCCTGATTGTGGCCTCACGTTTCCAGCACAATGCACTGTTGCATTAATTGTGGCATAACAATCACAAAGCTTTGAGAAGATGCTAACATAGCATCTCAAGAAGATGCTGAGAAAGCCACCAAGCACTTGAGAAAGGTGCTGAAAAGAACCGTGATGGAGATACATTTGTACGCCCCCCACACCTCCTTTATTTATCATGGGGCAGTCAACACTACCCACTGCAAACATCATTCTAAGTCTTTGGTAAGATTACTCTTGCTAGCAATAAATGTGTTTGTTATTTACTTCTATTCAAAGTGTTTGCTTCATGAAGTATGATTTACAGTCATAATGAAACCCACAGCCCAAATCAGAATCCTCTCTACCAAATTTATAGCAGACATTTATAAATTATTTATTTAACAGTCATATTCAAGCTAAGTTTAACTACAGAAATGCAACATCCAGCAGTGCTAAGGCACACCATTACAGTCAGCTGTTAAAACTCTGTCAGCTGTACTGTGATGTGACTACATTGGTGTCAAGCTATTGAAAATCACCTGTCCTAATTTCTCCAAGTAGATGTTTCCTACTCATATAAATGATGTTTTCTATTCATGAATAGTAACCAAAACAGGACACTTAGAAATAACACTATTCAGACCTCTGAAATTCAAGCAGTCTATGCAATATCCCTTCAAAACACCAAATACACATCCCACAGTTACTGCGCACTGTCTTCACAGCCAGAAGTAAAGCCCCTTCTGCTGCTGTTTGGTGGCCCTTGTTTAGTTGTATGAGTCGAAAGTCTGGATCAGGTCCCCAGAATTACTCCCGTATGTACAACACCCTGAAGTGAATGCATAGGCTCAGTGCAAAGATCTGGCTTACCTATGTGAAAGTTTCACCTCCTTACAAGTGCAACTCATCTAGTCCCTGACTTGCTCCATGAACATTATATGTTTGACACCTTCCCTGCAAGCCACGCGTGCATCATTGTGAATCTTACCTCTTTACTGCTCAGGTACTAAAAAGGCAGGAGAGATGGAATCAGGATGTATGTCCCATACATGACATATGACAAATTTGGAACCTTTCTGCTTCCAGTACTATTTTTTCCATATTCCATATATTGAAAGGCCTGGCACAGCCACATGATAAGTTCTCCCACTGAAGTGACTGCTCACTTACTGAGAACAGCCTAAGATGGAAACTTGTGAAGTGCAATCAAAGATACCTCCCTTGTAAAGCAGAAATCACCATCCATTTGTGCTGTGTCACAGCAACTCTAGACTTTTGCAAGGCCTTGAGGACACAAGTGCTGTGATCCCAGCCCTCGCTGCTCCCTCCCCAGACGCAGGAGCAGCTCTCTGCTGTGTGCAGCTGGTGAGAGAGTGCCTCAAGCACTTGGTGATTTTCAGGCGCTTGTCTGAACCTGAGATGGTCTCATTCTCACTGCTGGGGGCTGGCTGCTGGGATACTTGTTGCAGTTCTTACAAATGCAAATGAAATGACAAGTTTCCTTCTGATACAGACATGAAAACTCCATCACTCAGCATCTGTGCACAGCAATGCTCCTTGCATTAACGAAAAGGAGGACAGTGCTTAAAAACAAAGGTAGAAACTACTAATTTTGGGATTAAAACCCAAAGTCATGCAAAAAAGGAGCACCTGTGGCACTGATGTTCAGACAGTCTTGAGAATCTAATCCCAAGCTTTTCTTCTGCAATGTTTGGTGCCAACAATTTGACTGCAAGCTATAAAAGCCCAGCCTAAATCACTGCACAAGATACCAATGCACAGACACCAGCTTCTACATGACATGCAACCAAATTACAGACACCACGGCCTCCCCAAGTTGCCATATTCATAAGGAAAACAGTTCTGTTGCTAAAGCTTGAGCTATACAAGCTACTCTGAAGCACCTGCAGCCACAGAAGCACAACACTGACCTGTGGGCACCACTTCCTTCTATCTCAATTCTTAGAAGCAGAGCACAGATTATTATTATTACTCAGGGTAGAAAATAAAAGAAAAAAAAGAGAAGTGCACATTTTCCCCCAAGTCCCAAGTAATTAAAAAACCCCATTGTGTTCATAAATATCCTTTCACAGATATAGGTTAATACTGCTTTGAGAACACAAACTGTATGGTTATAGAATGATCTCTTCATAATACTAACAATGTTTACTTCATGTAACAGCTTGTTTATCCAGTAGCTCTCTCATTTAAACCCTGTTATGAAAAGTATAGCTAAAAATACTTTAGTTTTATTTTGTAGATGCACAAGCAAAGAAAAAATTTCTATGACGAATTGAAATACAGGTTGCAAATTAAAAATACCCCGTCTGTCCAAGAGTGTGAGAAATTGATGAAAGAGAGCAGCTGAAATCTTGTTCACTCTAATTGCCAAGATACTCCAGAGTTCTACTTAACTTATATCTTCTTAATTCTCCTTTTATATTAAGGATTGGAAAAAGTTTAAAGATAAGTGTAAATGCTCAAAGTCATATTCACAGATCCACAGACTTAATCCTCAAATTCAGCCAACAACAGGAATCACAGTAAGTGAAGAAATCAAAAATTGTAAGAGGACTATCTTTTAAATGTATGATCTCTAGTACATAACAGCCAAATCATAGCAGAGGAAAAGACCATCATCCTCAGACCCCATGATACTGGTTTGTCACATTATTAATAATAAAAAGATTGAGAACACAGACCTGTATGCTGTAAGCTTGACCCTCAAATAAGAAATCTCATGAACTTTGGATAATCTAATCAAACTAAAATGAATACCCAAACCTCTCTGTCAGCTGGCTCACTTTCAAGCTTACTTGCTCGAATGACTGTCAGCAGCTAGGAGGTGACCTAAGCCAAAGTCTATCACGCTGAACAGAGAGGCACTGACTAACAAGTGCCTTCAGTGGCTTTGGGCCAGTGCATCAGAGCAACTGAACAGTACGAGGCTCAACAGAGAAGACAAGCACAGCAGAACGTTTTAAGAGCAGGCTCAAACTACAACATGATGCCGTATATATATTAAAAAAAGTGAAACGTACATAAAGTATACATGTAGACATAAAGAACATGGAAATGATTTTGCATAAATAGATATAAATACTGATAGAACAAGTGAAGCAAGAAGGATGCATGAGTAACAACTGAATTTCCACATTTACGAGTTATCTCAAAAATAGATTCAGTTTAAAAGAATATATATCAGCATCCTTGATACAACAAAAATAATACATGCGTAATCTGCTAAATGGATTTTACTCTGATGCGTTACTGATGAGATCATTGTCGTCTGCCAAATCATCCACATATTTCATTAGAATAAAGAGCTACAGGAGAAACATGCATTAGTTGATTAATGAAAAAACCACAAAAATTGATTGAGACAGAAGTTCAGTAGCATTATGTTCCTTAATAGGAAAAAGACCATCATTAAAAATTAACAATTGGTAAGTGTCTGGAGCTATTTTGTCAGTGTTTTCTAGCTTCAAGGCATGCTCTTTTACCCCTAGTAGCAAACACACACGGACAACACATAACCTAAACACTGCTTGAACAATTTTGCAATGATTTCTTTTTCACCCTGCTGTATCAGCAAAATCGTAAGATTTATATTGCAACATATTATTGGGGCACACAAAATCATTCTGTTGCTAAAAAAAACAAAAAGAAGGATTTAACAAAGCACACAAACAAAAGCCACCCTCTTTAGTGATGACCTGAAGGTTTAGAAGCCTTCCATTCCAAGCAAAATTGGGCAAGGGCTATTTTTAAAAGCATGTTTCTAAGAGTAAACATTTACATATTGGCAATAGATTTCTAGAAATAGCCTGCTATCACGTTACTAATCTAATTAGTAGATTTAATTCTACTTGTTGGGAGGGGGAGGAATGACTGCTGGAGTGACTCAGCAGCAGCACTGTCCTCAGATGACACAAAAGCACTGATGTGCAGGCACCTTGATGCAGGACCTTGCCAGCATAATTAAAACAGACAATGATAACTTCATTTTCCATGGATTTCCTTGCCTATGTTAAAAGTGATAAAGCAGCAATCCTTCTGGTGCAACATTCAGCAGAGGACCCCTGCCAGGAGGGTTCCTGGAGAACTCTGCTGTCACAAACCAAGAAAAGCACATTACAAAAGGTCATAGGTAACTCATGAAAATGAAGAATACTCTAAAAAGGTACACCTGTATCTCTTCAGGCCAGAGATGTTTGCCTTCAAGCAATAAAGAAACTCACATGCTCAGCCAAAAACACAGAAAATTTAAAGCACTAGAACCAAAGTGGCTATCACTGCAAAATATCAGTCCTTTGAAGTGTCCACCCCTGGGCCTGAATACTGTAAAGCATGTTTCTGAGTTCTGTTCATACATTTTCTCTCAGCGGCCTCCGTATCACTTTCCAAACATTAAAAAACCATTTTTCAGCCCCCTTTGAGGGGGTGTTCTAGTAGATCTCACCAAACAAAGTTTACTCAAAAAGAACAGACAGGACGGCGCGTATATCATAGCGCTTCATGTACAACAGCACCGGTGATTCCCACAACAACTTCCTGGAAAGAAGTGGAAACAACATATGTGATCTATCACTGCTTCCAGCCAGTGAAACGTAATCTGCCTTTGTGAGCCAGTATCCCAACGTCGAAGAAAATGGGTACGATGCCAAACTAGAGACATGTCATGAGGTTTCATTCAATTATTTTCATAAACAGTTATGATAACATTTCCTGAAAAGCATGACACAACAGGCAGAATATTATTCACACCAAGTCGCTCTCTTTTCACAACTTAAGCATTTGTAATATTTACTTCCAGAATAAACTGGTGGATCTTTTAAAAACAGATTTCTTTTATGGAAAGACCATCTGGTTGCAAATTTCTAAACAGAAGATAATCTTCTTGCATTGCTACTCATGATTGCCTGAAGCTAGCAGGAGCTATGGACAGCTCTAATAAATAAATAGATAACACACAATAAATCAGAAAAAAGCCCTAAGAACTACTTCAAACTACTGTAGTTGAAAAGCAGGCTGAGGAGTTCAGAGAAAGTATGAAAAAATTTACAGTACTATTGGAAAGACAGCAGCAAGACTGCAGAGATGTCCAAATCAACTCAGTAAGGAATATCACAACATAGTAAAAGTCACCATAAATAATTCATATTCATGGTGGTCAGATAAAACCTGTTAAACTGGGGATTGTGGCATCCTTGAAGGAGTGGGGAACATCAAAAAAATCTTCTGCTTAGGTACAATTTTGTTAACAGTCATCAGTGATGGGAACAACCACAGATGCAGTACATGACATTTTAATGGACATTTCTTAACAGTCTAAGTATTTTAAAGTTTGTGACCAAAGCTCTTTAATGCTGAGTATGTATTCAAAAAAGAGAATAGTTATTGATCACAGTTACTTGCCCCAAGCTTAAATTTGACATACTGTGAACATAACAACACTTGTCATTGAAGAAAGTAGTTCATACATGTGACCCAGCCAAGATAATTCAGTCTTTTTAATATATATCTATATATATATAGATATATTCTTAATATATATATTTTAAATATATAATCTCAATTGGCAACATATCCTTTTACACTGTGATTTAATGTACTTGGAAATTCTCCTGTCACCCCTCCCACACAGAATGTGCCCTTCAAGCCTGCAGTGCCCTGTTCTAAAATGCAGTACTGGGCAGTAAGATATCCAACAGTAACTGAAAGACGGTAAATACAAATCGCAAAAAAACAAAAATAAGCCTCACTTACAGAGTAAAGAGCAGGCTTCTGAAAAAGCCTGAGTCAAGGCCTGCAGTATGTTAACTCACAGAATGCATACATAAAAGCACACATACGAATCTCTACTTTGCAATACATAATGCCATACAGAGGGATAACAAAAAAATCCCAAATTCTCAGCATCAACCGCAGCCACTATTAACGAGTTCCTGACAATCTAAAGTACAATGTAGTCATTCTTCTATAACATAGGCATTTTTTCTGTGAAGAAGTAAAATCCCACACCAGTGCTACTGGGTGCCAGGTGCAGCCCCCCTCTCTGGCTCACACCGTGCCAAACAGGCGAGAGCACCTTACCCCAGAGCTCCCCACCTGCCCTGCAGCCACGCAAGCAAGGTGGGCAACCTCTGCTGTTGCATTTGTCATGCTCCACAGAGGAGTTTAAAAATCGTGGACCCATTCAGGTACGAACAATACTACATTGTATGTCTCTAATTACTGGTGTCCACTAAGGATCCTTGGAGACTGCATTTAAACCATGGCTACTCAGCAACGCGTTCTCTCCACAACTATACTTCTAATTCCTGCTCTGTTCATTTTAATGCATTATTGTTTCTAAATACAATGCTTCAAATTGCAAATTATGTCTGGCTCAAGGGCTGATTATGAGAAACACTAGCACTTCTGCCTCTGTGTGAATAACTCTGATAATAATGAGTGATTGATTGAGCTCCAAGAAGTCCAAATGATGAGAAGGGTCAATTTGAACATTTTTATTAGCTTCTTTTGTTAGATCTAACACTTTGCCAGGCCAGAGACAAATACTGCATCTGGTTACCATGATTTTTTGCAACCCTACAGAAGTACAATTTAGAAAATGGCTATTGGTCTAAAGGCAGACCTTATAAGAAATGCTAATGAAACATAAAAACCCACCCATTTTACTGGCACTCAAGAGATGGCCAAAGAAAAAGAGAATAAAAAGAAAAAGTTGCTAGGGAAATTTGCTTCAAGACTTTCTTGCCAGAAAAGGAAAAAAAAAATCCCTCAGTAATACTAAGAAACATCACAGCTCCATTTTACAACCAAAATGCTTTGCTTAATAGGCCTGCCTTAGGTAAACATGAGCTACAACACAAAAATGACTGAAAATGCTCACTAAGCACATGCAACAGCAGAGAAATTAGGACAGGAATGTAATACACGAGCTAGTTAGAATTGCAGTAGCATTATTGCAAGAACTTAAGTATGCAGTCATGCAATTACACAGTATAAAATCAGCAAAAGTTAACATAAACACACAAAAAGTTCATCAAACTAGTTGCAGTTCATCCAGAACATACCAAAGATTAAATTTTCCCTACAGATCTCATTACCTAGAAATGTTAATATGTCAGTCTGCACTTTTTCTGTCAGTTACTAGACATCTTTGTTGATACACACCTCCAAGAAAATAACCTCTGCAGGGTAAATGAAGCAATAGGTGAGTCTTTGTATCTTTAGCCTCATTCACATATTTACACATACAGAAGGCAGAGAAGCCACAATTTCCAGCAGAAGACCACAGTCAACACTGTAGGATCTGTGGGACAAGTCTAAACAAAATATTCCTAAAACCAGACAAGTGTGCAGCTGTCATTTTCTTCCCAGAGGATGCCCACAACACCAAACAGCAATTCCCCTCACTGATCCTAGCGGCGATGGCTGTAGGTTACGGTTTAGGGTCTCCTGTCTCATTCTGGGTATCACAGTGCCAGTCAAGTCTCCTTGTGGCTAAAAAATGAAGTTTAGTTCTATAACCAAATTAATCATGCCAACAGGACACCTTTACAAGGTACCCTAGAACACAATTCATTTACATGCCCTTGAAGTGTTCAAGACCAGACTGGATGGGATTTTGAGCAACCTGATCTAGTGGAAGATATCCCCACCCAGTAGGGGTTAGAACTAGATGGTCTTTAAGTTCCAACTCAAACAATTTTGTGATTCTGTAAATCTACATTTTCATAAAAAGCAGAGAGCAAAAAATATCAGGCACATTATTTTGAAAGTTTGCTACAAAGATAGGGCTACGGCACAAGGAGTTAGCCTGAACCAAGGCTCTGGGTAATAAATATTAATATGCCACTGCTGGCTCCACATACCTCCGTCTCGTCTGTCAGCTGATATTCTGCCCTGCAGCAGGAAAATTTAGTTTACACATGCTGTATCTTCTGGGTGGAAAATGAAGAGCAAGACTTTGCACTGCAGCAGCAGCACCAGAACAAACCACCTCTGGAGCAGATGCAATAAGACTCAGGTGATTCACTGCTGGGACAGCAGTCTGACAGCAAGTCCCTGCAGCAGCTGCTTCCAGGGCTTGCCCAGAGCTACCTGGAGCCCTGGAGATGCCTGGCATCCTCTAGCTGCCAGTAGTCAGAGCTTGAGCTGTCTTCATGGTAACTGCAGTTGAAATAACTGTATCAATTGTGATTTACACTGCTCGTTATTTTAGGGCCAAGCTGGGAGCTGAGACTTCTGCAGATTCAAAAGATGTATAAAGCGGGACTTGCTCAGAAGTAATTACAGGCAAGAAATGTGTGGTGGTAAGTTGAGTGGGTTTGGGTTTTTTTTTTGTTGTGGTTTGGTTTTTTTGGGTTTTTTTTGGGGGGGGGGGGTAGTGTTTTTGGTACTGCGGTTTTGGGGGTTTTTTATTATTATTTTTTGTTGGTCAGTTGGTTTGGTTTAGTTTTGTTTGGCTTGGGTTTTTTTTTTCATTCCAGCCACCATATAAATAAGCTCCTAGCACAAAAAATCTCAGACCTGAACCAGCCCCATACACACTGACATTTTTGTTCTCATTTCTGCATGCTCAGGCACTATAGGAAGCAAATGACTAGGCCTGTATTTATTTAGAAAGTCAGACAGATGATGTTTAAAATAAACCCAGACTTGACTTCAAAGATATCTGGCTCTTGAGATGTTCTTCTTCAAATGATAACAGCTCTGCTCATGCTCAGTGTTGCACACAGTATACAGCAATTATCACTGCCATTTCACTATTTCTCTGAATATATAGCCTAAAATAAATCTTTCAACAATGAAAATGGCACTGATTCCTCACATTTCCTTTAACTTACACACACAGTTTCCTTCCTTTGGGGTTATAAAAGGCATATGGAACTGGCACAGTATTTGGCGTTCTACAGATGATACCAGGACTCCTAATGGTTACAGATTATAATATTGCTGGTATCATTACCTGCTCAGCAACATCAGAGAAAAGAAATACTTTAGTTGTCACACTACATCTGAAACTCCTGCCTGTGCCAGCATGTTGTGCTCTGATTTTCAGGATTTTAGCACTATGTGTTAAAGACAACGATAGCATCTATAACAACATTGTGAAATATTTGAGATTTATTTGTGGTATGCTGCTGTTAAAAGGTGTAATAGCAGTTCAGCTTGCATACTAAACACACCTGGTGTTGAATATGCTAGAGGCACTTGCAATCGGTATAAAAATATACTACTTTTATTATTGTAGTAATCAAAATTGCTGATAAAGATAAGATTCTAGATGCATTTTTTGTTATTTAATCTTCTTTTTCAGATCCTTTAAAGCTAAATCCATAAACTTTGTCACTGATTAGACTTTTTTTTACCAAGCACTACTTATAACAGCATAGCATGAAAAAAGGAATTAAATACCTTTTCAGTGATTCATCTATCCAACATCCATCTAGCATTCATCCACCTACAAATGAAACTCAACACCAGTATCTGGGAGCTCTAGCATATGTTTTTAGCATACATGTATTTCATATTTATACAATATGGGAAACATCACAGGACATCAAAACCCCTGGAGACACTAGGATGGACCAGGTACTATCTTATTTTTAAAATGAGAAAATAGTTCCTCTTGGAATTTAAGCAGCTTGCCAAACTGCAGGGGTTTTTTGTATTGCAAGCACAAAAAAAATCAGGACTAACTATGCAGATTTCATTGACAAAGCTAAATCTATTAAGTTAATAGTCAGTTAACACTGACTGAACTAGTTCTTTGTAACAGAGAATTTCTCTACCAATACAGCATTTCCAACATACTTTCAACATAAAACACAAACTCTTTAAAACAGCCATACCAGTAGTATGCTGTTATATTGAAATTAGTCAGGTTCACAAAGTAATTTCATGAAACTATACTATGTTCTTTTTCCTTTTTTGATTGGGAGCTACAAGACTGATAGCAACAAAGTCCTGAAAAAAGTGTTAACATTTGTAGAAACTAAGAATTTATCTTCTACAAAAGCAAACATTTCAAAATTTACTGTTAACCACATCATCAGCTAGACCAAACATATACTGTAAAACTAGTTCTTGAATTCATTCCAGCAGGGTCTATTTTATAAACATCTACAGCCCTTTCTTGCACTTCTGCTTATTGTAAGTTTGCACAGAAGTGTTAAAATTTAATACACGGTGGAACACTACATTAACTACTGAAATGTTATTGCACATCAAAAAGGTTTACTGCTACTTTGTAAACATGCTTACCTGAGTGCCATAAAACGCTGACATAATGAGTCAGATCTACTGTGGTGCACTGCAATCAGGTCTGCTCACTTGAAATGCAAAAGCAGCTCCTTCATACAAAAGCCATTTACACAATCTCTAAAAGACATTTTTGTATATGGCACACTTCAAATTTTGTAGTATTTTGGAATCCAGTAAATATACCCCAAATTATCAGCAACAGGAGAAATTGCCCAGAACAGAATATGCACACACACACTATTTTGTACTTGAGCACAAAGGCACTGTCTCAAGAAACCCCTGAGCTACAGATCACTGAAAGTCTGGAAGACAGACCTGGGAAGAACTGGATATGGTCACCCAGTTCTGGTATCCCACCCGTGGGAGCTACTACTGCTCAGTGTCAAAGTACTGGGATACAGGGACTTCCTGGGTATCATTTAACTCTCGTGTGATCAAATTCTTATGCTTTTACATTAAATCCTAAGGAATCAAGCAAACATGAGTGGAACTAAAAATAATCCTTTCTCCCCCTCCAAAAGTAAAATAAACTTCCTCCTTTTATGACTGGCTGAACTACAAATGCCTGAGGTTTTACTTGATGTATGTACTTTGGGATGAAAATTAGAAGTATCAGCATTAACACAACATTAATTTTAGATATTTAATGAAAAAAAAAGGGGCATTTTCTGGTGTAGCATGAAATAGCAGGAAGGAAGATTTCTGTCAACTGTTTCTTCCTCAGTTCTACAGAAAATAATCACCTTTTCTAGCCCAGTGGATCATGTAAGATACTATTACCACATCAGCCAATCAGTTCAGTATCCTAGTAGTTGCCAGTCCAAGACAATTTAGAGTAAGATGCTTGGAAGCACAATGAAAAAAAAAACCTCTTTACAGATAAATTCTTCCTTAACACTTAGCATGTCATGAATGTCATGAGTCCAAATACAGACTCAGGTGTGTTACTTCCTGTACTCTTGGGGTCTTGTGAGGGCAGCAGTCCCTGAGGGTAAGAGGATACCACAAAGGTCCTTTAAAATGTCAAATTTTTGCATGAAATTCTTATTGTACATCCCCATGTTCTTGATTCATGAGAAGGATAAGTACATGCTGATCAGTTCACATTTTTTGTACCAGCAATTATTCAGTGTTTCTTATTCCTATCTTACCAAGGACAAACACTTTTCACCAGGAAGAGCGGTTAAGCTTTGGAACAGGCTGCTGAGAAAGGCTGCAGACTCCCCATCCTTGGAGATATTTGAAATTAAACTGGGCATGACACTCAGCTGATGAAAAGTTGAAGCTGGGCTGCTGTGAGTAGGAGCTGAACCAAGCAGAAAAGCTTTCTTGCCCAAATCCCTAAGAGTGCAGTATTTTGAATATCTCTTCAGTTCATCCTAATTATTTTTTTTTCCTCCAGAAGCCATCAACAGATTCAAAGTGAGGCACATACTACTTCTATACCCCATTGCCACTATATTTCTAATATTTCCTTCTCTCTTATTCTTTCTACAAAACTCGTGTTCCTCTTAGTTTTTCATAAAGTAACAATTTAAAAGTCTACATAAGGCCTCTGAAAGCCTTATACCTATTATTTTCCTACTGCATTCAGGGAAACACAGGCGCTCACCAACTGTTTCTGTGCCAGTGTAATCTATTCGAGAAATTACACACTGGTTTAATCCCACTTTGCCATTTTCACTGAAGGTTTGCACAATTATCTTTTATGACTATTTCTTCGCACAATAGTAGGACATGTTAACATCTTAACAGGAGGCATCAGCCTGCCAACACTTCACAAATACAGATCATTGCTCCTGCGAACTGAAATGCAGTAGTAAGTTGGAGTTTTGCCTTTTAGAAGAGGATCAGTTGTCCTGCAGCTGCCAACTTAAGTACCTTAAGAAAATATGACTTAACCACCTCTGTCATCCCAGACAGAAAAGTATATTAAATTGCATTCATTTTCCTCTAAGTCAACATTCCTATCCCTGTTTTTAAAAAAGGATTTTCAAAGATGATTTTGCTTTAAAAACATAATCTACGGCATCCACAATATATACCAATGTACGGGTGCTATCAGTAGTGAATTAAACCTCCAAAAAACCTTTCCAATAGATAACAAAACAAATGTCATTAATAAGAGCTTTTTACCTAACAAATACTTCATGTCCCAAGACCGTATTTATTTAAGATGCCTTGTTATGGACTAGCGCACTGCCTGTGTAGTCTTCAATTATCACATGAGGTGGAGGAAAAAAATCCTATTTCTATATGAGCAAATTGACTTTGAATTTCTGAACTGTCAACAAATTCTTCTCTGAAAAGGCTGGCTTTGCAGAGATTATAAAGAAGGTGTCATCCTTGACACTTGTGTTCTATATTCATCCAGCAGGCCTGGAAGAGAAGCGTGCAGAACGCCGGGCAGGATGGCGGAGGGCTCAGCTGTCACCCTGCCTGCCTCCCTCGCTTGCTTTGCAGGCAAAGACAGTGCTGAAGGTGTCAAAGGTTCTCTATTTAAAGTCGCTGACAAGCAAAGGGAGAACACTAGGAGAATATGTTAGCAGCCACTATGAACTAATCTCTAGTAACAAGTCATCCTGACACTTACTTCTGGATGTTAGAAACAAGAGCCTTGATTCTATTGAAATTAAAGGGAAAAAAAAAAGCGCAACCAAACCCCCATACACTATACCACCATCAGATTTATAAGTTCAAGATTTACTCGGAGAACATCCAGTGTTAAGAACACATACAGCAAAGCCCTGCTTTCTGTCAGAGTGACAAACCAGAAAGCCACATATGATTATGTTAATCTCCCACTTCAAATCTCCCTTGCACAATTGCATACCACTGCTTTCTGTGTTTCATTTAAAAGTCATAGAGTTTACTAACCACTTAATGAAGGTGCATTCCTTAAATCCCTGACAGATCATGTGAACTTGTTAGGTTTAGAAACATAAATTTGCCATTCCACTACCGCCTGCCCCAATGACATCTTAGTCAGAAGCTGGTGTGCTCGGGGGCTGCAGGCAATGAAACACGCCTCTCCTCAAAGCAACGGCCTCCATCGAGCAGCAGGAAACAGGAAGGCCAAGAAATGCACAGAGAAAGGAAGGAGCACGGCTGGACTTTCCAAAAAAGAAAAGTTACTTCCAACCAAGCTTACCTCTTTCAGTCCCTTTTTTAGTTTTAATTGGAAAGAAGGAAGTGAAGAATATGAAAATGCTTTGAAAGATCCTTGTAAGAGTCCTGGGTAATCATCTGCATCAAAGGTGACAATCTGCTGTATGGCTGATTTCATTAGAAAGGCTTTTCTGATGCTGTGTGTCCAGCTGAAACTTTGAAAATAGATCAGGACAAAATAGCCCAGAGGAGCACAGAAAAGGTGCATCAACAGTATTCAACTTGCAGACAGGATGAGGTCAGTGTGCCTCCTCTTAAGTTTGAAAGGATATCCAACTTAGACCCTGCATCCAGGATTATAGTTGGCCATGCATTTTCTAGCTGGTGGCAGAAGGGAGGAAGCAGATGTGGACTTAATGTCACTTGTGCCAGCTGGCCTGTAATAGCAGCAGGCAAAAACCAGAGCACAAACGGCCTCAGATTCCATTTACCTGACCAACGACCCAGCTCAGTGCTTCTGATGAAAGTCTCAGCACAAGCACCGCAAGCTGTCGGCAGCGTTCTCATATGAGCATTAGCAAACCCAGGCACAATTCAGCATGCACACAATGAGCTTCCAAGTTTGAAATGATGCAGCTGACAGGTGTTTAAGCACTAACCTCCTCCTCTGTGTTCCAAGGCTCAAGATTTATGGCATTTTGTTCCATGAGCACTTAAGAAAAAAAACTCTAACTTTCAGAGCTAATTCCCATGTTTTCTATTAAGTTCATATATCAGTAAGTGTCATTCACCAACACAAAGTCCTATTAGTCATGCTTCCAAGGAAAATGTCATTATTGCTGCTTCTTAAGCTACTGGATGATAGACATCAGACCACAGCTTTTGTTTTATCAAGTTTGAGGTATTTGCCAGTCCTGCTGATTAGGATATAATTCAACAGTATTTTACACAACTCTGACACATTTTAGTTATTATGCCTAGTCAAAAGTCTGAAGATTGCTATTAAATGAAAGAGAAAGAAGGTTATTACTAAATCAGTGGTGTAACCTTTGTGAGTTGCTTTTCATCTCCTCACAGACATATCACAATGACAAAACTTAAATGAAAACCAGAATACCCAATACAACGAAGTCATGTAACAAGTAACAGTAACCCACACAGGTTATTCTCCCAAATGCCTAGTCAGTGGTCTCAGATAGCTAATGTGGTTGAAACGTGTAATTCAGAGCTACAAATAGTATGTTTATAAATCTGGACATGTCCAGTGCACCTTGGAAACAGCTGTGTGGGGGAAAAAAATAGCCAGCAGTATATCTGATTTCAGCTAAACAAGGTTGCAAACTGAATTATCTGTTTCCTCTCACAGAACTGGAAGATACAGCACTGCAAGGCTCCCAGTAATCATTCTAAATGTAATTAAATCTAATTAGGATTAGATTTTAATGCTAATCTGGGTATATTACATTTGCATTGGTTATTCAGTGCACTGACTTACCCACCTATATGCTACAACACTTAAAGTGGGAATTAAGGATCAGCTACTATACATTATGACTTTACACCTCCGTCAACATTATAAGCCAGACCTTAAAACACGCAACCTCCGATACAAAAAACACCTATGAATATGATTAATTTTGAGCATACTGTCTTGCTCGGTGAAGCTCAATACACAGTGCTTATGTTCTCCATTGAAAAGACATGTTTATGTCAGACTCAGGTATTAATTCCTATGGCAGAAAATTTATTTACTTCATATAACATACTTATCCTCAGATGCTTCAAATTACATTACATCTATTCCATAAATAACCGCCAAAACTGATGCAGATATTTCTTGCTTAAACCTCAGGTTAAGATACAAGTCATATTCCCAATCTTTTGTTCTCATCATCTGCTTCCCATACAAATCTAAACTTACCATATGAATTTTCAAAGCCATTTTTCTCCAATACTTTCAAGGGTCAATTGTTTCAGTAGGTTTTGGGTTTTTTATCAGGCAGTGAGTGACTGTTCTTAGATATTTTCAGCAAGACATGACTGGCTAGCTTGGCCTGCCTACTATTCCCCTTCCTGCCTTTGGAACCGCAGAGCTGTTTCTTTCTCCTCATTATTCTCAATGTCCTGGAGGTTCATTTTCCCCTAAAGATGTTTTTTCTCAGACACATCCTTTCCTGAGACTGACCACTTGCTGGACATATTTTAAATCATCAGTCCAGCCACCCATCTAACAGCTATATCCGAGTTTGTACACTGGGAAGAAGCATGAATTAAGTAAAGGGATTGTAAGTGATCAGCAGCACCAGAGCAGATGTGTCATTTCATCATCATCATCATCCAGAACCTTCAAATATAACATCTCAAATCTTCCTCTCTCATAACCTATGGAGATCCACTTTCATTAAAATACTCAGTACATGACAGAGGCAAAAAGAAGGGGAGAAAGGCACTATAAAGCATTTTTCTCTTTCAGGAGAGGAATGTCAAAGAATCGCACAACACAGAGACCCATTAAATTAATGTACGTCTACCAGCACTAATTACAGGCATACTCTGAAACTGTGAAGGCTCTTTGTGAAGGCAGCACTACAGTGACTTCTTCAACTACTGATTGTTTTTGTCAGGTGAATTTTTATCAGGAAACAAAATCTGTAGTTAAAAAATAAACAAAATCAGACTCAAAATGAATAAACACAATTCATATTGCATTTGGAGAAGTATACAGATTTTTATAAACTTCTGATGTCAAAACATATATCCACTGAAGGTTTCTCAGCAGTGAAACAAAAAACCAGTAGAACTTCATATCAGCTTCTCAAAACCTATTTGCTCAGCTGGCAGTGGCCACCCAGGAGAAAGAGGAACTGCAGAGCATTTTACAGGCCACAGGATTTGGCACATGATCCTCTTGAAAGGCTAAGACAAGAATGATCCCACTATTCAGACAAAACAAATAGATTCAGGTGAGAGCAAAGCACTGCAGCACCTGCCTCTCCTCCAACAGATCACTATTTCTGCTCAACAATTTTCTAGGCTAACTTCTGTCCTATTTTTATCTGTGAAGAGACTTCTCAGCCAAATGGCATAATTAGCTAATCTGTTGTGTCTGTGAAATGTCAATTTGAAAAAAGAAATACACACATGCTCAGACAGATTTATGTCACAGTCAGAAGGGTGAACTTCCAGCCTGTCCATAGCCCAGTGCTGGAAAAGGTTCTCTGGAAATAATGGGAGTTGTGTGTGTCAGAGCCACACAGTTTTCACTTTGCAGTTTGCAGTTCTCTGCCAAGGTTATGTCAATCCTCTTTACTATGTTTGATACAAGCAGTAAAACAACGGAGGTGTTTAGAGGATTTACTTATGATTTTAACTTCTTATCTGAATCATCCAGGGATTTCTTGGAAATTATGACTAGATGCTGAAGGATAAAATTAACTGAGGGTTCTCTAGTGGGACTTTCCATCTCACAGTAGAGTTTAATGAAGATTCCAGTAGCAAATCCCAAGATTTTAGTTGAACACAATGAGACTTACTTTTATACATCACACAGACTCTACTTCATAAGATGCCAGTTTGCATACAGGTAATGAAAAGCCCTTTGGCTAAATATAGACATTGGAATAAAGTGTCAGTTAATAGCAATTTCATGCCGCAAGTGTTTTTGCCCATACAACCTAGTGAAGAGAGATTATTTAAAGATTAGACCACTGAAAAGAAAGAAAAAAGTGAAAAAGGAGAAAAGAAAAAGAACAACAAAGAAATCACAATGTTGTACAGAACTAAAACATCCAATTATGCTTTGATCCTGGTTTGAATTTTAGATGCTACTGTCATCATTACTTTCTATCACACAACTTCTTTCAGTGATTATTTGATATCTATGATATATGCCAAATGTACAGAAAAACAAAGCATGTTATAGGTAGGAGTAGTAGCATATTTTGCAGACATAACAAAGCCCATCTCTCAAACATTATAAGAGAAGCCTGTCAACAAAGCAAATCAAGCAGCAAGTGGAAATGAGGCATAATGCTTAATTCTCCCAATCAGCATTTTCTTGCTTGCCAGGAACACCTCTCTTGTGTGGGCTGACAAGGTGCAAGCTAATTTACAGATCCAGGAGGAGTCAGCTATACCCAGATAGAAGTGCTCTCACATTAATTAAGAGGAGACTGAAAAGTAAAGTTCACTCAGAAATGGTAGTGAAGGAAAAAAACTCAAGAAAATGTTGACTGTTATGAAGAGCAAACAACAAAGCATTGGATCATCCTATCGCTCAAAGTAGTGTTGTTTCCAGATTAGATATTTCAGAAGTGTTATATCAAGCACACAGAAAAAGTCACTTTGTCTGGACCATGGAGCTGCCCAAGCTTTCCAGATGCTGTAAACACTTTCTGACTGAACTTACAGGACAACACTCAAGGTTATCCAAGATGCTACTACTTAGAGCCTAAAAAATTTCTCATTTGTACTGTGCCTCAATTTTACCTGTCATTTCTGTTGTTTAAGAATGACAGAATGCAGAAAAAAAAAAACCAGTTAGCATTTAACGTCTCCTGCCTTCCACACTCTCCCCAGAGTGGGGTGCAATGCTCTGCCCCAGGCTTGAACTGAGACAGGCAAATATCCAGAGGATAAGGGCATTCCCATGGGTCTCACAGGCTGAAGGACCTCTCTTCCTACCTGACATGTGGACTATCCTATAATTCTTGTGTTCCATGGCATGCACTGTCCAACAGCCTGGTATTATTTAGTGTTTTCTAAAGCAGATTTCAAAACTGTATTTTCTAAGTAACTACTTCTTTTTCCTAATTAACCACTTTTTCTACTTACTACTCTTATATTATGATTCTCAGTCACAGAACAATTCTCAAGACGCTGTGCAGTTACCACATATGTTAAATTAATATTTTACAGGATAAAGAGAGCAATGGGCTGAAAGTTAGATGAAGTTCCTCTTACGTGCTTTCAGAGCATGATCATTAATAAATATTTAAAATAACACCAGTACCTCACTTTAAAATTAAATAACAAAATAAACACTACCTTAATATTGCTTTTTCTTTGAAATATGTTATTTACTCTAGCTAGCTAAAAGAAGGACCGATTTTCTTGCTCTCTCACCGCTTTCCACAAGTGATCAAAGATGTTTGTCATGTTACAACATTTACCCACAACAGCAGGGTGTACCTCAGCAGTGTGCTCCTTTCAGATCACTTATGTCTGCTGGAGAGATGACTCCTTTAAAAAGAACTCAGTGTTTGGTAAATCAGGTCTTTCACTGACCCGTTCTCTATGGGTTCTCAGAGCACCCAACCTTAGATCCTGTCTTCCTTGGGAGAGGAGCATGCTCTTTCTCAGTCTCAAACTGGTTCATCTCTTTCACATCATGCCTTCATGATACCAATAGTCTTAACAGTAAAGCAAAGAAAAACATTCACATAGTAACACACAAGCTTTGGGTACAGGATTAAAAAAGAAAATTAAAACAAAACTCAAAATGTTTTGAGTTGTCAAAGGATTTGTGCATGACTTAGACATCACCAAAGACTGTTTCAAAACCAAGCAGTCCGTGGCTTAAAATTACTTTTTCCTTTGCCTTTCCTTTCCTTTGGCCAGCCATCTCATTCTCTTCCATTCTGAGCTGCCTCCCTTTTATGACACCACCCATAGGCTCAAAAATTGAGAGATCAGCCTATATACATTGTGTATAGATCTGCACAGTAAAATATGGTCTCAGCAAGAATTTACAATATAGTGACTAATCAGAAAAAAACCTTTCCAGAATTCATTCTGTATTTGACTGCAAAGTACCTACCTGAACATGTCTCCTAAACCTTTCAGCATTCCTTTCTTTGCCTTAATTTTATCCTTCTCTTTATCTCGATCTTTCTTCTTTTCTTTTCCAGTTTTTTTTCTATCACCTTTATCTTGGCTTCCATTCATGTGTCTCTCTAATGAGTGGGATGGCTGGTCACTTGCTGTGGACACAGATTCTCTACCAGATCTTGAGCTCTCCTCTGTGTCTTCCTCCACTGAAAGCACATAGTAAGAAACATCAGCGACATGGGAACAAACAAAAAGCGCAGACTTTTTAGTATATCCCATAATGTATTTTGAAGCAGGACATATGCAAAACCACAATAAACTTTTTTTTTAATCAGTATCTGCTCACATAGTTTTCCAAGAATGTTCATTAGAAATATTAAACTCATAAAAGCAACGAATTCACCTTTGCAGACCATTCTGCAAAACACAATTTGCACTTTATGGGTACTCTGGATAATGTATGGATTAATAAAGAGGATTAGCAAAGTGACGTTAATTGGCTTATTTTGTCTCAGTATCTAAATCAGTTGACGGGGGAGATTTAGAAATATCTTCAAGAAGTAACAACAGCAGTGCAGCATGACTTGTCCATAAATACTTAGTAATATACTCATAAAAAATATTAAAGTCATTAGGGAGTGTTAACCCTCAACACAAGCCATAATAGACTTTTCCTTCTTCTGCAAGTAAAATAATAGTTTTGTTATGCTTCTTCACTTCCTGGAACCATTTAGAACACATCATGCCCTATGATTGTTATTCTTGGTTGAGATGGGGCAGCCTGGGAGGTTCAGGTGGGGAGATTTCATCCAGCAGAACAGGGGAAATCCTTTAAGGGCAGATAACATGTTCCTTCTCTGTTTCTATTGCAAGGCCAGGAGTCCTAAAGCACACTCAAGGTTAGAATTAACAGCCCACACGTACTTCAGAAAGTTTGAAAGAAAAATGACTAAGAGAAAAAAAATCCACTGAAAACCTGAAAACTGCTTCAGCAGTTTAGTAAGAAAGAAATAAAACACTTCAAGCTGCTGGGTCAGAATACTGCGCTGCATGGCTCGTGAATCTGTGACTTTCCATGAGCTCTAACATTTTATATCATCACATTTAAGTAGGGCTCCAACCATCTCCCAGCTTTCCAAGAGACTGCACAAAGCAGCAATTAGGCTCACAGATGTATACTTAGTATTGCCTCCTGTAGTTCCAATGAATACAAAAGCTCCGAACAACTTTTGGCAGCAGAATTTGAAAAAATACAGTCTTGCGTTATATATACATAGTCTATGGAAAAGAAAAAAAATTTTGTACTCAAGAAGATTTTGAAATGGTCATGGCTTATAGAAGGAAAAAAACTTGGTTTTTAGTTTCATCTATGTTTACTATTTCTTAATATTATTCTGCTAATATTACTTAAGATCTCAGAAACTCTTCTACAGCCATTAGAAGAGTGTAATTCCTCCACAGTTTCTATATATAGACTACTGTAGAATATAAACTTGCTCTTCTTAGTCATCATTCATCTTCACCTTACAAGTAAATCATTGAACCTGAAAAGTCTACAAATCACTGACTGAAAGCCCTTCAATATAATGTTTTCTCTCTCTCAGAAACTTTCTTGCAAAATATTCTTTATTCCTTAATATTACTATCCCTAGATGTGTCCAACAGACTTCGCACTTATTCACCAAGTATCAAGTTTACTATAAATATTTTCCAGCCGTGGATGATCACATAGACATATTTCAAGAAAAATTTACTATGTCAGATACATCTCAACATTATTAACTATTTTTGAATCTTAACTAGTCCTCTGAAGTACAAACCACCAGAGTAGCCAGGCCTTGGCATTTAATTCAGGACTGCTATGAGTAAAGCAGATGATACAGCTTCTCAACTGTAGAAACAGTTTTAATATTCATGTTATTGTATTTTAGGAAACTAATAGGTCCTCTGTACTAGCTGTTCTTGTAATTTTTTTGGTCCCAGCATTTCTTAATCAGTGTCTGGAGTGATATTTAGTTATTACTAAAAGAATTGTGGAAAAACACTTTGGAATAGAAATGTTAAATTTTTACATGTGAATTTATAGCTACAATCTGTTCTAACTAGACATTTAAAAGACTGTACTTGCAAATGAATATAATTAGTAAAAAAAAAAAACCCTATGAAATTTCTGACAAATTTTAAAGTCAACTGTTTACTTGGAACTTGACTGCTAGAATTTTAAAGATGAATCAGTTTTGACCTATGTTTGTTCATACCCATATAACAATACATTAAGTAAATTATAAATATGTATTGTTTACTGTGCTATGCTGAGTTGTGGAACAACTTGTCATAACATTATGTCGTGGTTTAGGGAGGGCACTCCCCAGTTTGGTGCTCCTACTCAGACTCTCCAAAGTATGTGCCACCCACTTGCTCCCCCTCCCTTCCCTCTGCCCCTGCAGCAGGATGGAGGGGACAGCTGGAGGCACAAAAGGTAAGATCACGGGTTGAGAGGAGAACAATTTACTGGAAACAGCAATGAGATAAGAAAACCAACGGCAACAGCAACCCTACAAATAAAAGAGCGCACAAGGAAAGAATGATTGGCACACAAGTTCTCACCCCTGACAACACCCGACGGTTCCCTCTACTGCTCTACAGGACCTGGTAGGGAATCCTTCCTGGAATCCCCCCGGAAAATTATGTGAGGTGGTATGGAATAACCTCTGGGTCCTGGCCATGTCCCCTCCTGGCTACTGCAAAAGTCAATCCTGTCCTGGCCAGAACAAAGCTTTTGCTTACTATTTATTTTGCACATTTCATGAAGAACATTGTCTTCTTTCTACATTTGAGTTGCAATTAATATTTATCTATCATACACACTTTGCTTGCAATTAACTCGGTAGCTTAGACTAAGGCCTGTGAACTGAGATGATTGTTGTCCTGGCATAAACACTGGCCTCTCTACTGGACTAAATAGATTTCCAGTTTTCTGAAAAGGACCCAACATGAAGAAGCTTGTTTTACTTTTATACAGCGCAGTCATCCTGCAATTAACATACACATAATTACTAGTGTTTAAAACAAATGCAAATGATGCTCAATTAAAATTCAAACCCAGGCTACAAATGAAACTTCTAATTTTTGTTATGTTGCAGTAATGACATTAGGTTACTGCAAAACACAGGATGTATCTGTTTTTGTGATGTTATTTCCTTTTTTTTCCTGCAACCTCCTGCCTCCCCATTCTGGATTCGGAAGCCAAAAAATTAAATTGGAGTATACTTTAAACATCAATTAAACTGAACACTAGTGTCATTTCATGAACCACACTGCAGTATGGAGAACTACACAAACAGGTATTATGAAGCTATTCTCCTAATTAGCCCATAAAATGGAAAAGATGCACATGAGGAATCAAAGCTACTTAATGTGAAACTATTTTGCCACTAAGCTTCTAGGCTTCTTATTGTGATATTTAATACAGCCCTAGATTCCAGCAATTAAGATTCAGCAAAAGATTAGAAAGCTTTGTTGATCTCTCCCAATCAAAATGCCTTGTTCTTCCTCATGCCACCAAAGATAAACATTTTGCTTCTAGTCAGCTATTTCAAGTATTAAGGAAAAAAAAAACAAAAAAAGAAAAAAAAAATCCAAACAAAAAACCCAGGAAAAATCATCTCCAAAAGTTGAACACCCACACCTCTTTCCACAAATGATCCTTCTCTACAGCCATTAAAACTCACACACATCTTCTCAAATACTTAAAATGTTACCTCAGAACCAGTCAGTGGCATCTGATTTTAATCCTATATTTAGTAATTTAATAGCATATTGTTCCAAGGACATTTTGAAGAGTCAGCACCTTTGTCACATATGCTACCTGTACCTATGTGCTTTTGCATATGGAATGATGACATGTTAGGAATTCCTCTATACAACACATCGCAGTGCTATTTGCTAATCCAAAGCAGGTCACTGTCTGGAAGACAAAGAAACACTTCTAGCACTGAAACCCATGGAGAAAGCCAAAAAAATTCACATAAGACAAATGGATCCAACCTCAAGGGCATCAGCAAATTGACCACCAGCATGTTTTCCTGGGTTTTATAATGAGGGAAAGCCACATTCTAATTTCAAACAATTACAGAATAATTAAATACAATTTAAAAAAAACGTAGGCAACGTCGTTATGGCAGCAGTGAGGCATTAATTACGTTAGAACCAGATTGTTAAACTCCTACATATTCGTATGTGCCCAAACTTTGTCCAGCTGAACACACCATTTGGTAAATTCTCTAGAACCTAAGTCCATACAGAATTTACACAAAGTGGAGCAGACTGCAGTGCTTTGAGGTTTAATGCAGATACAGACATTTTCAGGAAGACAGGCAACATAGGGCTGGGACAGCTCTTAAGCTCCCACGGTCACCACGAGAAGTAAAAATCCTCAAGGACTGAATTCTGTCCAATTAACTAATTATTTTGCTTTGCTACTCATCTGCTTCTATGAATCTGGTGCTTCAAATTTCTGGAATACTTCTTAGAAGTTTCATTACCATATGTGGAAGCTATTAGAACACAGCAAAACGCATAGTTCTACACGTATAGCTTGGTCACACTTTGCTCAGCCCTTCTTTGCCATTTGGAATCTGACAAGCCTTGCTCTTGCTCTCTCATGACAACATGAGATGGCTCTTGGTCCACCAGTGCGAGACAATATCCAAACAGAGATGAGGGCAAAGACTCATCCCATGACATTTTGATTTCAGCCAGAAGGCTTTGTCTGGTTCCTGCTTGTGCTGGCTTTGGCTGGCATAGGGTTATTTTTCTTCACAGTGGCTTGTATGGGGCTGTGGTTTGGATTTGTGCTGAACACAGGGTTGATAATATAGAAATGTTTTTGTTATTGCTGAGCAGGGCTTACCCAGAGCCAGAGCCTTTTCTCCTTTTTGTACAGCCACACTGGTGAGGAAGCTGAGGAGGTATAGGAGGCTGGGAGGAGACACAGCCAGGACAGGTGACCCCAGCTGACTAAAGGGATATCCCAGACCACATGGCATTATGCTCAGTATATTAAGTTGTGGGTAGAAGGAAGAAGTCGGGGATATTTGGAGTGATGGTGTTTGTCTTCCCAAGTAAGAGTTACACATGATGGGACCCGCTTCTCCTGGGGATGGCTGAGCACTGGCCCACCCATGGGTGGCAGTGAATTAATTCTTTGTTTTACTTTGTGTGTGTGGCTTTTGCTTTCCCTATGAATATGACTATATCTCAATCCACGAGTTTTCCAGCTTTTACTCTCCAGTTCTCTCCCCAGTCCCACTGGTGAGCAAGCAGCTGCCTGGGCCTTGGCTGCTGCAGGAGTTAAGCCACAACACCACTGCTCCCATTTGAGGGATGCAAAGGCTCCTTGCTATAAATAAATACTTCCTTGCTACTCTCTATGCATTTTATCAACAAGCTCAAAACCCCTTACCAGAATCTCATAAACCTATACTCACCTTGAAAGTGCTTCATGACAGTAGTTTTGCTATATTTTTGATCAACTGAAGTTAAACCATCTTTAACTTCTGGATAAAGCTTGGATATCTGAAGCCTCAAACCAGGATATTGCTATCAGCTCACACCAACAAAGCCTTCTATAAAAACATGGTCCTATGTCCCAAAAGACCACAGGCATGCGGTTTGTAAGAATGAGCAGGACCATTACACATTTTCTCACACCTGTTCTTCTACTGGCTAGAAATAGATTTACAGCCATCAGCACCACACCAGCATTTAGCCTCACAGCCTCACTGCTGTGTGAAATTGTTAGGTGCTGGAAAAGCAAAGCAGAATTAATTCCATCTGTAGCTACCTTTAAGAAAAGGGACTGGGAAAATTATCTCCCCTGCAGCCTCAGAACACTCTTAAAAAGACGCAGATTAAAAAAAAAAAAAAAAAAGGCCAATAGTTTTTAAAAAATAAAAGAGTGGTTAGAGAAGTAACTTATAAAAGAATATTAGGGAATGATGCTTATGAAACAGAATTTCTGAAACTAAAAATATGTAAAAGAGAGTGAAAAATTCCTTTTCAAGCCTTTGTTAAATTAAGGCTAAATACTTTCTACTTCAACCTTCCCATCATCATCTTCATTCATAAACTTCTAACTAGCTGTAGGTTGATTAAAAAAATCTGCTAGTGTGTGACAAGTTGGAAGTAGTACAACATGAAGGTTAAAAATTCAATGATTTTAATACAACCCCTGATTGAGGTAATTTACCATTCATACTATTTTCATTCAATATGAGTTGTCATTTTACCAGCCCATTCTTACATAGTTCAATAATGATAAGGTTAGCTTTGAAGTGATTCTTTTATGTTAATGACATTCTCCACATGTTGGGTCATACTTCAGGTTAAAGAACTGAAAATGTAAATGAATGCCCATTAGGGTGGGTAATAGCTGATCATTAACTTTGTATTTTATTAGATCTGCCAACCTTACTCACTCTAATTAAAGGACAGTGATTTCTTTTTATTCCCCCAACACTACAAATGTACTATTTCAAAGTTAGATGCCTATATTTTTGTAACATAAATTTAGTGGGTTTGCCTTTCTGCCCAAATCTTTTTTTCTAGTTTACATTAGTACAATAGTTAGCCATCTTACATAATATTTTCATAGTAATTTAAGTAAACACATTCCAAATAATCTTGTTCTCTTATTTTAGAAAGGAAGAAAGCTGCAGAATATGGTGATGTGTTCAAGCAAATGAAGGGAAAAAGCCTAAATACTGATGAAATTAGTTCTATTCTTTTAAAATTCTAAAATTATGTTCTACTACTTTAGTCACTTTCTAAAGGAATTAACCTATGCCATTAACACTTATAATGTAAATAACGGTTTACTTACAAGTTTCCATGCCTTCATCATCATCATCTGCTACAGGTTTATCATAAGATTTGTCTATGGCAGCTCTGAAGCTTTCGTTGCAGCCTCGTCCTCGGATAATTCGTGGGCGTGGGCGGTGGAAAGGAATGTCACCATTCAGAGTCACCTCAGCAACGGCTGTCTGCAGGCTTTCTAACGAGCTGGATTTCTTCAGACCTAACGAAGGCCCCACATCTCTGGTTGGGGAACCTTAGCGATTTAAAGGGGGAAAAAAAAGTAATTAGAATTAGTATTGAGAACAGCATGCTTGATTATGCCTATCCATCCTGAAAGTCTTTGGGGCACACTTAACATTATTCACATCATCTCTCAATAATCTCTAGGGAATTCTCCACAGATTTGTTGGTCTCTGAAGCAAATGAGTATGTCAAGTCACAGTCAACGAAACCGACAATGTTAGCAATGTCTGGCTTTTCAAATCAGTGAAGAGAGACCAACATCCATTCCTGTTATTTTACACAAATTATAAAGGAATCATGGGGCTTTAAAAACTTAGCTCATACAACCAGCACAGATGCATATCTAACGGTATCTAACAAAACAATTAACTATCTTTGGTTTGAGCAGAAAATTTCCTCTGTAATGGAGGAACTGATGAACAGAGAGTAGATTATGGGCATGAATCCTACCATGTTTAGTGTAACAGTAGCAAAGTAGCCTGACCTCTGGCTTCAAGAAACATGCTGTTTGTCTGAGTTTTAAAGACTTGCATCAAATTGCTAACAATTTCATAATTAAATGCTTCTGAGAAGTATCAGCTGACTTGCTCAGATTTTGTGAAACTGCTTAACAATCATCTGTGGAAAGGACTCAAAAAAATGGGCAATACCAGTTATCCAGCTGGAAAATAAACACACTTCTGGCAGTCCCGGGGAGGGACTGTTTGGGCAGCACCACTACAGCTGGGCCTGAGGGCAGCTCTTATCACTGCAGCATGTCCAGAGATGTGCCAAGGAAGCCTCAGGCAGGGTTCTGCAAAAGCCTTTCTCCATTTGGACTTCTCAGGTTTGTGGGTTAAATGCATAGCCTTTGTTCTTAGACAACCACTCACACTGCAAATCACCTCACAACTGCACAATTAGATCTCACACTAAAGCTAAAACTGGGGGAGAAAAAAAATCACATTTTATTGATGCTATCAGGAGTCCAAGTACATTCTTAGCTAGATTTTCCATAGGACTTGGGACTGGAAAGATGAGGTGGTATAACATCATCATGGCTACATTTCCTGAAATAATGAGATCAGAGCCCTCACCTATAATATGAAATTCATACTTTTTCTCTACCCAAAGGGAGTACAAAAGAGAATTGTTGTGGCACCACAACAATCCCAGGTGGTAGGTTGTTACCCAGTTGACATCAATATTCTTATCTGGCAGAAATAAATTTCACACCACTGCTGAGAGCCAGAGCCAAGGCTTGAATCCCCAGGAAAATCAAAACTATGAACAGTACATTAGTAAGCATAGGTGTGAATAAAGGTGCAATAAAGGAAAACTACCTCTTTTAAGCATTTATTTCAGAATAATACCAAGTTCTGAAGATGATCCCTATTCTGGTAGCTATTAGGAGAGAGAAGGGAGACAGCATCTGTCACTGCTCTTTATGAAAGGCATGTGAAGTTACCTGAAATTGGGGAAAACTGCTACTGAACTACTAAAACTATTCAGTGTTAGCTGGAGAGGAAAGGGGGTTGTTTGCCCCCACAGAAGAGATGCTGAATAGCAGCATGGCAAGTTTTCTCCACATCATTTGTCACCTTGGTATGAGATGAAGCAAGGCAGTGAATATTATCAGTTTTTATTCATCTATTAAAAGTCTGAGCAATTACATTAAACTGAAATCCCTCCGATCAAATAAATTCAAACAGCAGCTGTCAAAGTATTTCCCTCCAGCTGCCCTACTGATAAGATTAACTTGTAAACAGAAACAAATCAAAAATCTACCCTCCCAGGTCTACACAACTCCTGCAGTTTGGTTCCCCAGCAGTCTGTAGTCCTGCTGCTTGAACCTCTGGTCAGAAATAAATGCACCCCAACAAACGAGAAATTTTATCTTCATGAATCCCCACGTCCTAGAAGAAGCCACCCTCTCACACGCAGCCTGTACTCATTAGAGGGCTGTGGGTTGTGAGGATGGTTGGGGGCAGTGCACAGGGCCAGCTGGGACCAGGGAGGGCTGGTGGCTTCCCAGTTGTGCAAACAAGCTGCAGTCTGCCATCACCAAACTGCTGAAAATGGCCCAAAGGCTACGGCAAGCATTTGACAGAACACTCTCTCTGCCAAGTAAAAGCACTCCAATTTAGACAGCGCCCTATAAAACTGTCCACTTTCTAGTCCATGGCCAAATCTGCTATTCCTCCACTAATGCCTGCAGTACACAAGGAAGAGACTTTATTTTGCTTGTTACTTTTCAAGATTGTATTTTTTTCTAAAATTGTCTATGAGACAGAAAAAAAAAGAATGCAACATCTTGAAGGAAAAAAAAAAGGAGGAACTGGGACAATCATATATACACCAGCTGTTTGACAGATCCAATCTCATATACAAAAGGAAAGGGTGTCCTCTTACATAGCAACGTACTTAAAGTAAACTTCCTTATTCCACATCCTGCTTTGCAACCTTCCAAATGAAATGCTTATATATCTTTTCCAAATTACTGAATGGCTCTTTCTGTAAACAGTAATTATAAAGAAGGCATTTATGTGCCCATTTGTGTTCATACAGAACATTGAAAAAAAGTTCCATTTCCTGACACCCAATACAGACCTTTGTGAGAACTGTATTTATGTAAGTTGCATTTTCCCAAAGGATATCCCATCTGGGATCTGTATGACCTAATGTTGAGTACCGTAAAACTAATAATGGATGACATAAATGATAAGAATATTTATTGAACTTGGGTGGCCATGAACACAAATGCAGAAGGTTGCAGATTCTGCACAGGTTGCAGAATCTGAAATGGGGAAATCTCCTTTCACAAGCAATTTTATCGGTGCGATCATAGCGCTAGGTATATTTTAACACCTTCACTATCTTCTATGGCTACTTCATAGCAAATCTACTATTCTCAAAGTATACTATTAGGTGTCCCTGTAAATTGTGTATTAAGAATTTATTACTAGAATTCACTAGTCAGAAAGTGAGTTGTTTACCCATAATCTAGTAAAAAACAGCAAACTTTCTTTAAAATGGATTCTGTTTAAAATTTATGAGCCACATCAAAACACTGTTTTCTAAATACAAAAAATGTCAGCATTTTCTTCCAGCCTTTACAGCATTGGTGGTAATCATCAGAAGCGTTATCTGCTTGGAATGAGTTCTACTTCTATTCTGACACCAGAATTTGAAGTAGAAAAAAGGCGAGGAAAAGACACATCTACCTAAAGCATATTTATATGACTGAGGATGAAAGGGTTTCTTTTATCATTTCTAAAATTTGAAGTTTATCAAAATCTCCCTTTCCAACGATTTTCTTAACAAATAGCCTTTGAGGTAGATTCACCCCTCTGTATCCCAGCAGCCGGCCTGCCGTGACCGCCACCAGGCATCGTCCTCACAGCTGGGCAGTGCGCACAGCCTGTCCATCTCCCAGGGGCTTGGTGACCTGCCCGGCACAGCCCCTGCCCACCACACATGCACCTCCAGGCCCTGCGTCCCCCCCAGCTGCCCAACCCTCAGGGACAAGGGCCAAGCCCTGCCCACGCAGCCGCCCCTTGTTCACGCCGGACCACGCAGGTGCCTCTCCCACGGCACGGACACCTAAGAGATGCTGAATACACAGACATCACTCAAAGCCTGTGTGCTGCTCCCTATCCCAAGTCCTTTGTTTCTTCTCCCTTGTGCTGACACTGTTGAACAACTCACTGTGCCTCCCCTTATCTCACCCTAAGGTAATTATTTATACAGTGACACAAATCCTCTTGGGCGATTTGCAAAGGCAAAGCCCATGGTGACAAGGGATAGATGAGGTTTCGTCCAGTGGCTAATTTTAGTCTATAAGGCAAATTTTTCATCAGCACATTCTTTTAAAACATTTAAAATGACCATTTTTTTTCTTTCTGAAACATTATTTTTATGAGTTGTCAAGTCAAATGCTGCCTGCAACTGATGCCAAAAACTTCTCTGGATTCCATTAAACCAGTTTTGCAAAGGCATGAATTCTACTTTCTAAACACTTTCTTGAAGGATTTTATCAGTGAGTCTATTTACTTAGTAACATCTGCTCCATTACATTTGATAAATTTTTCCATTTCTAATTCAGTTCAGACACTAAGAGATTCACACTTCATCTGAAGAAGGTAGGGGAGGAATAAAGCAAGAAACTGCATCAAAACCAGTTTTAATTTTGATTCCATTTAATAAAAGTTTAATTAAAAAGCATTGTGTAAAAATAAATCAATAAATAATTTGAATAAATGTTATTTGATTTTTTTTCTGTTTCATTTTCATAACATGCACATGGAAAAATAACCACCTAGAGCTATAGTATGCCTGGGACTCTATAAATGAGCCATGCTCAATTTCTACTGAATATACTTCTAACCTCTAGGATGAACTGTAAACACTGCAAGGATTAGGTACTTCAAGTGAACTATAGAAAGAAAAATAATTAAAAAACTATTATAGTAACTAGGGCTGGAGAGTTCTGTGCTCTCCTTTTCAGTCAATACCATTAAATCCAACTGTGACAGCAACAGAGTTTGTTTTTTATCTTTTCTAAAGTAAATACATGTTGAAGTTTTCTGGCTTCTAGAGTTCATTAAAGCATAGTTCATCACATATTTGAGGCTTTTTTATTTTCTTAGAACCAGACAATTTTTAAGCCAAACTACAGTAAGTGGTTTGTTTAACAGTGACATCCATCTTCAGTAATGGGAGATATCCAGTGTTTATATACAAAACCTGATTAAAAGAACTCAAGATAAATAAAATAAAAGTACAGCAAAAGGTGTTCTCCTCTTTCCCAGCCATTGAAAAAAATTTCCAGCACATTTGCTTGCACAAAATATGTAACTGCCTGGTCCAGACGGCATGGTCATGCTCTTTCACTCAAATTGTCCAAGTTGTCTCTTTTTTTGGAATTTAATCCAGATGTTATACATAGAGGAAAGCTACACTCAACTCATACCACTGTCTACTGATACCACCAAAACCACTATGCACTTTTAAAACCTAAGGATTGTTTTTTTACTAAAACATATGGGTTTTACACCATTCTAGTCACATGCCATTCAACTATGCAGGTTAGTAAGAAAATGAAAAATAATTTACAATAATTTTGGGTTTGGTCCTTAACTTGTTTTTATGTGAATAATACTCAAAGGTGAAGGCAGTTCCTAAGCACCAATTCTTACTGCAACCATTAACACAATTCATGCATTCACACTCTGATGGCTTTAATCCTCCAAAACATTCATACATTTTAATTTTGTTTGCTCATTCTTTTTTTGCAAAGCTACAAGTCTGTGGCCATATTGTGCAAGATTTTAAAAGCTAGAAGACCTATCTGTTCAAATAAAAATGATAATTTTATCACTCTATTACTTACAGCTTTTCAGTACTCCTACTCATGTTGTACAGTCCAGTTAAACAGAGATGCAGTTGTGAATTAGTAAATGTAAATTCTGTATGGAATGCACTACTCCTCAAATCATGCTAAAATAAGTAATATTTTCAGGTTAAAAAGGTGAATTGTTCCTAATTAGAGCTAAGTAATGTTATGGTGTCCTCTGGATCTAGCCTAATTAAAATAGCATTCCATAGGTCAAAAGTTAACTTATATTAATAAATCATAAAGGTTCATAATTGCAGTTGGTGCATTATTTTAATTACTAATAAAAAATATGCCTTGAAAGCTATTTCTCATTATCATTTTGTGAAACATTACAATGAATAATATGTGGAAAAGATTCTATTTACATATTCTTTTACTCTGTTACGATGCTCACGTTTCAGCTCCAAAAGCAAATCAACTTGCACAAATAATCTTCAACTCAATGCACAACATGTATCTGATGACCACTTAAGGCAAAGGCAGCCGTTTTCTAATTAAGATAATTATTTTCAAGCACTGTGTTAGCACTGTAATAGCCAAACACTCAATTCTTCTAAATCATCTCTATGTGCACTACAGTTTGAAGCTAGGAGGAGATTTTCCAAGATTTTTTTTGAAAGGACAAAAAAAACCCCAAACGACTGTGAATATTTATGAGTTTAAAGTGTAGAAACAGGTGTCTGCCTACAATCACATGCATGACCTGGCTGAATATACTACTCTAGATACTTATCTCTATAGAAAAATTTTCTTTTACTGTACAACTTGATTATTCACAATAGAAAGCAGCCATGCAAGTACTGGAATATTCATGTTTTCATGCAATTTGACTGGCAGTTCTGTAATTGTGGTAAGCTGCTTTGACCAAGGTTTCTATAGCAACAGCCTTACTGTCAATTCTTACCTGTTTTCTGGTCATCCATTGTACTGAGCTTAGTCTCGTCAGCTACTGTTAAAAGGTAAATGCATAACGGTTAGCCCAGTTAGTGCCCATGCCCCACATGCACTCAACATTCCTTCTGGTTTGCATACCTTCTTTTCAAGTTAGGGGACCTTAGAAATGCCCTACTTCATGCAAATAAACTGCAAGAGTAAGCAACGTTCTGGGTAGAAGTGGCAGCAAACTAGTAACCTGCATGCAGTGTCAGTCATGTTCGCATCACAGGCAGGTACAATATGTTATTGACACGTTAGCACACGGCAACTCGTCACCTCCAACCCGACTGTAGCCTGAGGAAGTTTGTGAATTAGGGATTGTAGGCAAGACATTCACAACTATTGAAAAGGAGGGAATTGCATTATATTTTATTATTCTGAGTAGGGAATTCTGCGTGTTTAAACCATCAAAACTCACTGTTTGAGGTTACTAGAGTCTGCACTTCAAAATCTAAATTCAGTGGCAGAGAAATTGATGGGCTTGTTAGTAATTACTTATTCTCAGTTGGTTTATCAGTTTAAATGATCACTGTGATTGCCTGTCTTAGCCGCTGCTACCTTATAGGGCTTCTGAAATAAATATTAAAACTTGGGTCTCAAACAGATGTCAGACTGGGTCCCATTTTCTAATTCTGAATTCATCTACAAAATGAGAGACTATAAAGGACCTTTAGGGCTAACTGCATTATAATCATGGACTGAGAATAAACCCAGTTATACAGAATCACAGTGTGGTACAGTTTTACACAATTATTCTATACAGATTGGTAAATCCATTTTTGACCTCCACTTTAATGAATACTGTTTACTGTGTTTAGGTATAACCATATATCCAGAGGACTAAGATATTTGAATGTATGGACATTTAAATACAACAAACAACACCCAGGCCCCTCGGCCATTCAAGTTAGTACTTTACTACCCACAAGTAGACATTATGTGCAGTATTACTGCACATACACAATCTGTTTGGAATTATAAAATCTATATACTTACAACATGAAAATCAGGTTAAAATAAAAAAAAATTGAAAAAACATCACTCACTACCTAGATCCATGCTTTTGGATTTTCGTGTTTTAACAAACTCCAACTGACTGGCATCTGAAAATTGCTTTGTACGCTTTTCTGACATGCTCTGGCGTCCAAAACCCTCTCGCTGGAAGGCAAGTACTGGATCAACATCTGGACTAAGAGTGCTGTAGGAAGGGAAAAAAATCATGCGAACATTTATCAAGATCACGCAACCTTTCACTCTTCAGAGAAAATCATTTATTTAGCACGTGACTTCTACCAACGATTAAGTGCACAGTTTTAAATACACCCCTGCAAGTATTCAGTTACACACACAATGGATTTGTTTTACTGCATTAAGCAATTCTAGTTAAAAAGTACCAAGAATTTCACTTACAGTTTTAACAAAAGATATACACATCTGGTGCACTATACATATTCTATCAGAACATAAAGTCCAACACAGGAATAATTTGCGGGAGATTAAAACAGCTATTTTTTCTTCCTGAGAAATAAGTTAATTCTATTGACAGAAAGTTATCTGGTTTGTCTTTATCAGAAAAGATATTTTCTTTATCAGAAGTAAAGCATAAATAGAAACTGTCCTGCCTGAAGCCCAAGAGCTTTAAACTTCTTAATGTAAAACTTTGCATTAAAATTTCTTTCCATATGTGAAATTTCTTGTTGATTTGTCACAGCTTCTCCTGTTTTTAGCCTGGCTATGACAAATAACCGTATATTTACTCATTGGTTCCCCACAGAGCAAGTATTTGCCACAATGGATCCATCACCAAATCAGAAATGGGGGGAACTGTATTTGCTTTTTGATTTTTCTGCAGGTTTCTAAAGTGAGCTCAGCTTAGTGAGTCACGTTTTCAGTGAGCTGCCTCAGAAACATAGATAGATTTATTAATGGTGCTCAAACACTGGCAGAATCCTGAGTGCAAGAATGCAGGCAAAATTTGGTGTGAAAGCTAAAAATATTTTTCCAAAAGGAAAGATTGCATACTGCTAATAAACAATATGAAAGGAAATTCACAAAAAGATATGGCTCCTAGAAAAAGGAATGAGTATATAGATCTACTTCAGCTGGCCCAAAAAGAAATCAAAAGCATAAAATACTGAAAAAAATCAGTAATTTGGACCACTGCTATCTATCCTATGGGTAAATGAGCCCTCAAAATCCCCTCTTTGAAGATTGTTGTACTTCAAGATAAAAAAAGTTAAATATTTAAATCTCTAAACAGATCTCTAAATGCCACTCAAGATATTGTGTTTAGAACCATCTTACTGTTTGTTATCATGTTTCTAAAGAATTATTTTAACTTTAAGGGTTAAGTATAATACACCTCTCATTCCTACTGAGAAATAGGAGAATAGTGAATTTCTGCAAAAAACAACTTATACTTTTAAATTCTGTAACATGCATATGTTTATGTATGGCATGTACTCTAATCTACAGAAGTATCTTTGATCAAGAAACACCTGCGTATTAAGCAAAACAGTGAAAAAGAGGTAAGGCAAAGGGTCCAAAGGCACAAAGTACTATAAAGGATGAAAATCACTATCTTCATTACCAGGCAGCCAAAAAGAAATTCAGACTGGTAATGGTAGATTTACAAATAATAAGATATGTGCTTGTGACAGGCATATAATACTTCAGTGTGAGCAGGATCACAGCTTATGTGAATACAGCCAATGTCAAGTGCCTTTTGACTTTAATGTTTCTGGCTCAGGCTCATAATGTTTTACATTTAATTACTGCAACTATTTCAGAGATGTCTGCGCAATTTAGCAATGTTCTCTAGCATATGCTTAAAAGCTCTGGTGAATCAGAGACCAAACTCAAAAATAACTATTTAGTCCTAACATTCACTCCCATAAAATAGGGAAGAAAATTATCTCCACATGATAGAAAGATAAAACAGACAAGGCCAATATACACTTCTAGCATTTATAGCAGTGCAACACATAGCTGAGTAAGAACCACCTAAATCTGAAAATGCCCTCCAAAGTGACTTAAACTGAACTTACATGGTTTCAACACCTTTCATAATCAGATCATAATTGACTTTCCCAAGGCCACACAGAAGTTTCTGGCTCACTGCTAGTCAGCCCTGTCTCTGAAGGCCAGAAAAATGTGGTTTTACTAAGTGAGAATTTTTTTCCAGCAACATCTGTTAGCACAGGCTCATGTTTGTTAAAATGACTGGCTTCATCTTGCTGAACAAAATGTATCCTGTGACATTTTCTTCAAAAAAGGTGAACTTATAAAAATATTTGTTTTGGCTGCATGCTTCTTTTTTCACACAAGCTTGCTTTGATCCACCTATATAAAACTTCTAGTAGAGCAGAATATCATTCCCATGTAAACACAGTACGCACTTATATACTGAACTTGAAGTCCTATGAACAGACTAAAACTCCAGTGTCAAATGTAACTTGAAAAGGACACCAGTGGTCCCAGAGAGAGCAGTAGGGTCTGGACATGGTATCAGCAACTGGGAATTTGGGAGGTTGGAACCCAGCATTTCCACTGACACCACTTTTAGAGACTTTCTGCTTCCCTGATCTGCCCTTGTCACACCTCCCTTCCACACATACTTATTAAGGGAATTATTATTACATGTTTGCATAGTATCTTGCACTCTAAAGGTGCTACTTAGCACCTTTATTTGAGCCTTATGTAGAGTTCTGAATTTCCACGTCCTGTTGGACTTCTATTATTAATGACCCATGAGTGTCTTTTAGTAATTTAGGAAGGAGTGGATCACAGGACCCTGAATGCATGTACATTGTCTAAAAGTATTCAAAAGTCCCCATGAAGAGCCACGACTGCAAAAGCCAATGAGCACAGAGGAGGAATTAATGCCCCTAAAAATGCCTCATTTTAATATTTTTCAACTACATCATTAAAAGACTGAGGTGTATTTAGTGCAAATCATTAAGCAATGCCAAATGCAATTTACTATATTCTAGAATACTTAACAAATAAGATTTCTGGAATGACAGCTGATCCTTAAAAGAATGTAACCGTCTTCTGACCCTCAATGTTATTAAAATTCCATTTATTAATCCTGTCTTATTGCCCCTTTGTTTTCATAACATTTTCATCAAGGATTAGGGAGATATTGTGAGGCTGAAAAAGCTTACATTTTCTTCTGTGATTCAGAACAGCTGCCATTCTTGTTTGGATAACCCTTCATCCATATTCTTAGTTTTACCCTTTGTGCCTTCCAGCAAAATCATACAATGCACCTTCGTTTTACAAGTCTTCTTTCATCCATTAGCAACAGGAAATTATAGCAAAAATCTAATTCCATTGCTACATACTTTTTTTACAAATAAAATACATTAGATACTGAAGTACGATACTGATCTAACTCTTTTAAGTGCCATTGTATCTGAAGACCTTTACAGCTTCTCATATACACACTTTAACTTTCTTTTGAGCATGATCAATTCTACAATATCTAATTCCTGTTTTCTTTACTGTTACTTCATTTTCTGAGAAGTGTATGAATAGCAAGACACACTGCAGAAGTCAATGTAAAAGCATCTGCAGTTTTCAAATGGGCTTTAACTTTATTTCATAGGATTTTGCTCACATTCAGCTAAAAATACTGCCTCAGAAATAAGTTATTATGGGCAGGCTTGAGTACTATTCTATTTAAATGTCTCCGATTCTCAATTCTAAAAGCTTCTACGAAAGACAAATGGACTTTTCATGGACCCAGATTACAGGCATGAGTTGTCCATAAGAAGAACTGCAACATCAAGAAAAAAAGTAAATCAGAATGAAAAAATTGCATTTCCATACAATCATTAAAACAGAGCTTAAAATACAGAACTCAATTCCTGGATATAAGATGAAATAAACTAGTTTAAAGCAGAGACGAAGCTGACAGGTGCATATCAGCCAGCAGGTGCTATTGCTGTTTTATTAAGATATTGCTGATACATTCATAACAGGCTCAGGAGACAAGAAAAATCAGAAAATTCATGTACTTCACACTATTTGTGGTAATTATCTAGCTTCAAGAAGTAGCAGTGTATAGAGGTGGGCTTTTATTTTGCTATTACTATAGATAATTACAGGACTTGAAAATTAAATCTTAGATCTGTATTAATTGTACTAACTAAGCAATAAACAGTATTTCTTTGCCAGGAACTTAAGCAAGTCAATAATGGAGCTCAATGCATTTCTCATTAAGGCTCTTACGTTAAAAAGTGTTAAAGTAATCAGAGAGTCAACCTAAGACTCACAAAGTTATTTTTACCATGGATTACAGATATAAAGTTACTTTCCATAGTTTTAAATGTGGAACTGTTACTTTCCATATATTTAAACGTAGGGCTATTACAGAACATGGTCCTTGCAAATCATCTAACAATAGGAACAGTAGTTCTTCGCACATAATGAAGAAATCTTAACTAGCTCTTTTTGTACAAGCATTAACATGGAGGCAAAACAAAGAGCTTTGACCTCTACGTAGATTTAAAAGATTAGTACATTAGGAAAATCAAGGAAGTATATGGAAGCATTTAGATGCTCCCAGATATACAGTGGAATATAAAAATAAAATCTTTGTTTTATAAACTTTGAAATATTTACAGTGAGGTTTATAACTTACAATTTCCAATCAGTCTTTAATCTTCCATAAACTCAAGTGTTCAAATTTTGCTAAGTTATTTTTTTACAAAAGCTAGGTCAGTTAGCAATTGAATTAAAATTAGGTCATCAAAATAACACAGCTATGTACTATCTAAGTAACATTTCCGCAAATATGCTTTAACACAGCACAAAACTGCAACTAGAAATATTTGTACAGACTTCCTCCCTGAAACAGGGACAATTACCAGTTTGAAAATAGTAAAATCCAAATGTGAAAAAAAGAATTAAAATTAGCAGTAGCTGAAAATGTAACTAAAGGAAAAGATGCAATGACAGCTCTCTTTTTTCCTTTCACTAAACCATGCTCTTACCAGTCTGTTGACTCATTAATTGCAGCTTTAGCCCATCCACCTGCATCAACAGTGCCAAAACCAACATCATCATGGGAACTGGATGATGACTGGTCAGAGAGATGAGGAGGAAGGACCGACAACCTGTCATCTTCAATAATGACAGTGTCATCCTGGGGCATGTTCACTGTAGGAGACAGCTGATATTTACCTGGACAAAAGGGAGAAAAAAATCCAAAACTAAGTAACGGCAGCGTGCAGAGAGTGCCTTGAAAAATATTTCATCACAGATGATAATAGGTTATGTCAAAATGCAGTGCTACTGATAAGAGTGACACAATGCAGATAATAAAATTAACTATGTCTCACTTTGTACCCATCTTCCTGTGCAGAGGTCTGAAAAGTGATGCACACCTGTTTATTCCTTGGCCTACTGCAAGACCACAGGGTCACAGAAGGTAGAAGTTTGGAAGAGACCCCTCTCCTGGTCCAACCCTTTCCACTCAAGCAGAGACACCTACAGCCATGTGCCCCGGACCCCAAACAAATTCCTTCTGAGTATTGCTTCTGCACCACCTCCCTGAGCACTCTGCGCCAGAGCATGGCACATCCTGACACTGAGAAAATGTTCCCTAATGTTCAGAGGGGACCTCCCATGTTTCTGTCAGTCTCATGTCCTGGCTGAGGAACTGCTCAAAAGCACCTCCCCCAGAAGACACTGTTTCCCCTTGTATCACCTTGTTTGGTAGAAAAAAAATGAGTGTGTTCCACAAGGACTAACAGAGGCCATCGCTTTTCCTGATCAGTTTGGCCCTCACGAAATGAGAAATCGTTCAAGTGATGCTGGGAAGTGGATATATGCAAACTTTGGAGGAAAAAATTTACCAAATTCAAGAAGGTTTTAACACTTTTATTAAAACGTTTAAACAAGGCCCATCACATACATGATAGCGACTACAACAAGACTCAACACTAATCTGCTCAGTGGCAGACTTCATCAGGTAAATTTGTGAGAGTACAAGTTAAAAGATGGCATGATCTTACTAAAACAATTCGTAAAATTGTCACATCTCATGAGAAGAAACACTAGCTTAATCAACCATTAATTTCACAACAAACTGAAAATCATTCTAAAACTACGATGCATCATAAACGACGATGTATCATAAAACTTCGATTTCCACAACTTACACTGCTTCTATGGACACATCAATTATGTTCACACTTTCCTTTCACTATAAAAATGGGAAAAAAGTGAATAATTAGGGGAAAATAAAGTTTTCCTCTTTTCTGTGAAGATTTCAGTTACCATCACTACCTTTGCATGCAATTATTAATAAACAAACAAAGAAACCAAACCCTATGTGTAAAGAGGTAGCTAAAATACTCACTGCACTAGATAATACATATAGTAATCTTTTCAAAGAGGGAAAACTGGCTTCAAAAGGGTCATTAAAGAAGGCTGAAAAAGAGGCTGGAAGAAAAAGGTACTGCATGGTGAACACCTCAACACTGTCAAACTGAAATGAATGTATGCAGTTTGCGTAACAGCTGATTCTGCCCAGCAATAGCTCCTTTGATGGACAGGGTAATGTTTAGCCTGGTAATGTACTTTTTTCCAAACATAATGCCTACAAAACTGTTAACTCTGTAGTTAATAATGTCTCCAAAGAATTGATTGTGAAAAGGTATAACCTCACGGCATTCTGCAGATTGAGCTTCCCATTTGAGAGGCTACAGTAACACTTTTAACTCTTCACTGCTCTTCTTTATAACTGACAAGGGTGAAGACTGACGTTTTAATAGTTGCTTTGAAATTTAGGAGAAAACCCATCTGACGTGTCTATGCTTTTCACTGCAGATGAAGCTAAAATCAGGTGAAAGGTTTCACCTCCAGCAGATGGTTGGACAAACCTCAGCACTGGACTCAATACATCCTTTGTAGAGAACTCAGCTGAAGTGGACAGAAAATATCCCTGGAGATTTAATTCCACAAGTGTTGTGAGAAACCTTACAAGGAAACATCAAAGAAACTTCAAACCCAGTAATCTTCAGTATATTTGACTGATCTACAAATCTAAGGCATTGCTCAATCCGTCTACAAACCTCTTCAAGAAAATAATTTTCCCTCAGGCTAGTAAAGTGCTATTTAGACTCTGTGAACTACACTTCAAGTCTAGTTTTGCACATATTAATTCAACTTCAGTGAGGTAATCTGTAATAATACAAAGAATTTCAGACACTGTACTAAGCAAGGTAAAGCATTCTCCCCTTCAAAAGTTTCTCATCTCAGGACAATGATGCTCAAATTTCTTGGACTAGTAACCAATCTGAAGAAGCACAGCTTGAGAACCACACCAAACTATTGGGTAAGAAGGGTTCCCATCTGTCTGTGCAGAAAAAGAAGCCTCAGAGCTCCAGCACCAAATGCCTGGTCTCCAGGTCTATGAGGATTTTCATCCTACAAGGAAAAATATGCCAAGCAGCATATTTCAAAAAATATTATGCACCTTCAAACCTATTATACACCTATAATACACCAAAAAATAGTTTGTACCTGAAATAAACCATCAATGTAAAGCATCTCAAAAAAATCCAAGTACACACAGTACACAGTATGAATAACAGGTTTATTCATGAAGAACTAAACTGCTCCAGGTCCTTTCAAATCTTGAAATTGCCTGAAGTTCAGTTCACATGTTTGCTGGGACAACTTGGTTCCCACACTGACACTGCATTGTCATGGAACTCTTTCTGGCTTAATCCTTGTGCTTTTGCTATTGCTTTCTCTTTAAAGGATGGTCTACAAAATCTGTTAAATTCTCTCACCGTATGTTCAAAATCCAGCATTACCTTATGAATGTCTCATGAGCTTGTTGATATTGTGGGATTCAGACTAACAACAAAAAATTATGCAGGCCTTGGATTTCAAGAAAGTGCTCAGATCTGTCAACTATTTAGAAGAGCACCACATTTTGATGAGATTCCTGGCCAAGGAACTATATTCTTATTGTAAAGGGTTATTTTCATTTCACTGAGACACACACTCTTCATCTCTAAATAATTTTTTGTCAGTATGCTTCCTCCTGATTCTACCCTTAAGACAGCAGTTATTTATGTAGGGAACAGAGTATTTCCTCTTGTGTAGGAATCACTAAATTTTGCAGAGTTCTAGGGGATCCTTCAGGATGAAAAGCAGATTCAGTGCAAGTGACTGTTCTTTTGTATACCCCCGGAAAAATAACTTCTATTTAGTCACCGTTAGCAACAAAACCCACCATGTTCATTAAAAAAATAACAGCAAGTAGAAGAAGGAGATGAAAGAGTACTTTGTACTAAGCTGTTTGTTGAATAAGAATAATTTATATAGACAGCAGCTATGTATTTGTGCATTGCAAAACTCAGGAGCACAGTGTGTGATATACAAGAATGGTATGTCAGAAGACTTGAATTTTTACTTGTAGAACGAAGCAAACCAGTATAACACAGCTGTTATTCTAAATAACGTGCACCCTGGAATTATTAAAATAAATAAGTATAAGGTTTTATTACAGCCATCTAATTCTTAAAAGGCCCAATTTGTATATATAAAATATCCCATCTCCTCCAAACCAAAAGTATTCCCTGAATACAGAAAGCTGTATCTTTTCTCCATCAGAAATTTTCAGTGAAATATCATCAAATAAAAAAGCATAAGAAAATCTATAATAGCAATAACCACCTAGAAAAGTAGATCAACATGAGAATCATCAGGAATATGAAAAGATTCATGTAGCCTTATTGCAGTAAGCAAACATTATTTTACATAATTTAAATCACATCCTAAAATTGATATTTTATTCCCACTCTCACAGCAAAGCTCTGACAGCCAGTTCTTGCTTGTCAGTTATGAAAGAGTAAGGAAATTGTCTTAAATACCTTTCCTGAAACTACGTTAATGGTATTTAAAAGAACAAAAAAACTCTTAAAATCTTTGTTCCAACTTTAAGCAATGACTAAAACAAGCAGACATTTTCCAGACTTTGAGATTGTTACTTTTGAATAGTCTAACTTAGGAAGGAAGAAAACTCAAACCCATCCAAGAGCAAAAGCAGCAGGAAGAGCAGCTCCTTCTTCTGTGAAAACAAACTGTCACCTCCTCACTAAAAAGTACTGAGGTTTACACAGTTAAATCCATTGAGGGGTAAATCAAAAGACATGAGATGATTCAGAGAGCTCATCAGAGGGCTTCTTGATATGGGGAGACCACTTAAGGGAAGCAGCGCTGCATAAAGCACTCCTTTGGGCTTGTTTTCATGGGCAGGACTGGTGTAGGAAGGTACAGACCTCCAGTGTTCTTCAGCCAGATTGATCCCACTTTTAGGCCAATTTTCAAGAGAGGAAGAGTCATGTAACACCACACAAACATTCTCAGGAAAATAAAAAAAAGCCCTGCTTTTTTCCTCATTATCCATGCCAAAAAAGACAGGGATTCCACTGCATAAAAAGTGACTGAGTCTTAAAAATGTTAGTTATTCTGAAACAAGCAACTGTACCCATCTCTCCCAACAGGCAATACCTCTCTGTTGTATGGCACCGCAAGAAAACCAGCACATGAAAGATTACAAACACTGCATTTTTAATATAGTGGTACTGATTAATTCAGAAAAAGAAGCCTATTAGAAGACTGACCATTCCCCAAAAACTGGGTTTAAACATCACAGGTCTGTGAAGCTGCTGTGATTGCAGAAGGGAACAGTCCAATGCAATGGAAAGATCAGTTTTTAGCTACACGCCACTAGATCACCTTTACTATGAGGTTCAAGAACAATTTGATTTTCCATGAACATGTTGCCACTAAAGATTCGATGGATTAAAGTCACAATCAACCAATTTTCTACACAGTTCCTGGTCCCTGAAAACAATTCAGAAAAACAATGATTCACAGGAAATAAAAATATTAATTTCAGGTTATAAGAAACTTAGAAAATGAAGGATGGAATTTTTTTTTCCTGCCTATGTATATAATGCAAAGGTATCTAAGAGTATTAGATGTTAACAGCTTTGGAAATACTTTTTTTTTTTAAGTTTAAACATCAATTACTCGCTACTGCTAAAGGGATGATACTAGAAGGATGAACTACCAGTTCAATTTGGCATGGCAAGTCTTCTGCTCCTCTGATGTCAAAGTAAACTGCATTGCTGACACATGTGCACCCAGACTCTCAGGGCTCCCTCTCCCATCAATGGACAACGTGTTTAAGTGATAATTTGTTAACGCTTATATGAGCTCTGTGTGTAAATCCTCTGTAGCACTGATGGAAAAAGCAGAAGGCAGTGCTTTGTAAATGTTTTATCTAAAGCCCTGACGCCACAAGAACTCATTCTTTCTATGGAAGAGTAGTGCTAAAGATTTCAAATTATTTTATCACTCCTTAAATTTGCTGACAAACAAATACAATTTTTTCTGATTTTTTCTTTTTAAGAGCATATGACTTTGGGTGACAAGGTTTCACACTGCCTTGATATTCATGTGCACTTTTTTCCATCCAAGCTGCACAAAAGGAAGTGGAATAGAACAGAATATGATATGCTTCTAATTACTACTGCCCAAATGCACAAAAAAGGACAAAATACTTACTGGAAGAAACACCCTAAATAGCAAACTTGTGCATTTTCAGAGAATTAACCAGCAGTCCTATTTTGCTACCACAAAAAAAATGCAAACCCCAAAACACAAAAATTATTTAGAAAAAAAAACCACAGGGGGAAAAAAAAAACGAATTAAAAAATACAGAGTGAGAAATATACACAAACTGTTGACTGAAAAGCCTAAGTGGTAGACTAATTTTCTAAGGCTGAAAACTAATCTAAAGCAATTGAAAACTAAGTTAAGGCTTGCTTCATATCAAGTTTGTAGCAGCATACTCTAATATGTTCTGTGTATCTAATATACTAAAAGAAATTTCCTAGATTTAATAGCCATATCTTCTTTTTAAAACTTGCAACTCAAGTGAGCAATCATCACATCTTCTGTCAGGTGTTATTTTCATCAAGCTGCTTTTTGTGTTTAAACTTGAAAATCCTTTCAAACTAATCCCATCCTAGCCAGTAAATCCAACCACTCCTGTGGCAAGGCAAGTTTTTATTACCTAGCTCTGTACATCAGAAGTTGAATTGCTGCAAAGCAAGCACTAATAACATCATTATCCACTGGGACCATGCAGATGGCAGGATATAGAATCTACACAACAGATGTTTAAAATTAGTTATGAGGTTTTAAATTTGGTGTCCTAACAAGTAAAAATTCAAATAAATTATTAATAATAAGCATTAATAGATGCAAGTTCACCTTATTTATCTTTGTATTTTAGTAGGACTGAAACAGAGAAGAAGGAATGTTGAAAAAAAATTATGAATTTCCACAAGTCACTGACTTCTGATGCAAAATGGAGCCTAGACCAACCAATAATTTATTGTTCCAAACCAGACATTGAAAGACTATGTTAAATGCTCCTATTATTCATGCTATGACCTGTCACAGGATACAAAATTCACTTTAGAATCCCACTTTACCTTCTTCCTCACATTAACTATCCAGAAGGCTTGCGCAGAAGAATTTTAAGGCACGTTTTAAGCTGGTCAGTGCAACCTCCATGTTCCCAATTCCCACATAACACATTAACCACCCTTCAATGAATCACAGAGAGAAATAAAAACACGCCCTGCTTAGCAGAGCTGCTTTGCCTCACCCGCTATCCTGCCCAACGCCACGTTCTTTGTGGGTGACTCGCTGAGACCCTCGATCCCGCCGTAGAGGGAGTGGGAAATCCTCCGCTCCCGGTCATCCAGCAGAGTGTCTATGGGCAGCTCTGGCCCGGAGGGGCTCCCAGGTGATTCCAACTGCAAAGAGACGGGAAAATTAGTGCCCGCGGTCCCCTTAACCACATGGGGGAACTGTAACAAATTGCCTAAGGCCTAGACCTGTCTGAGCACCAAATGAGCTAGAACTTCTCATCCTGGACAGAGATAATTTGCAATGACAGCTCTGCCTAATGACCAACCTTTCTAACCCCTTTACACTGCACCCCCCACGGTGCCCTGTCAAATTTCCAATCCTTCAGCAGAAAATTGGTGAAAAAAACCATTCCGTTTGGTGTCTCTTTGTTGGATAATTTCTTGAACAGACAGTCAGGCTGTTTCCAATACCATCAGCAGACAGCTGGGCCATCTTCCACACACTAACAGCTGAAAATAACAAGGGCCTTGTCAGGAGCATGGAACAGCAACCCTCATTTGGAATTGGGCAGCTGCTGCCACAGTGGTGCAACTTGCTTTGAAATAAAATCATCACACTCCGAAGTTTTGTAGTTAGGAACAAAAGAAAAAATACACAGAAGTTGTCAGTCTTCACCGTAATTTTATTTTTAATTTGAGTTTTTTGCTCTGTCTTTCCTGACTGCAGAGTAAAGAGGTCTTACATGCTTCATTCAGCCTGGAAGCTCCTCTAATCTCTTGCTGCAGTGTCCAGGCAGAGACACAAAAAACAGAACTGGCAAGACCTGGAGCTGCCAGGTCCCTTCCCACCACAACTGCAGCCAGACTCTCCAGGGCATCACAAGACAGATGAAGTATGTGGTGGAAGTGATGGACACAAGCTGCTTGGCCACGTGCACAGGAGAACAGACAGGCTGCCTATACAGCCTCCTGCCCACCGCAGCTGCTCTCTTTCAGAGGACTGCCCTGAGTGTCTTCCCACACAGCCTTTGCTTGCAGAAGCTGGTCATCCCTTGTTTTCCTACAGTTCCCTCTATAGATTTTTTCCCTCTCCAGATTTTTCAAGAGGGCAGGAAAAAGTCAAGTTCTCCTTAGTGAGCGCCAGAGAATCAGAGCTCAGGGGAACGCAGCACCCATGAGAAGCAAAGAAAATAATTTGATAACATCTACCTGGATTTTGCAACCCCATCAGCCACAGCTCTGCTGTCAGCACAACCCCCTGGGAATGAGAAGAATGAGTACCTGTGCACTCACAGGTCACTGTGGATGCCCAATGTAGCAGGGCCCAGTAGCTCCCTGCAGAGATAAGAGACTCCTCACACCATGGTCCAATCCTCACACCATCCAGCCTTCCTGCTAAGCCCCTAAAGCTCTTGGTTCACCTGGGCTGCAGCACCCTGCTGTCCTCTCCAAAATGCTACCAAGGTGCTTTGCCAAGACCATTGAACCAATTCACCTGAACATTGTGAGCTGAATTCAGCTCTATTAAAATGTAAACAACTATTTAAAAAATAGATGCATTCTGTAGAAAAGTAGTATGAACTCAGATATCAAAGCATTAGCTCTTCTCATCAAAATGCCTCTTCATATTGAAGTATATAGTTAAATCTTAAAAAGTGTCCTTACACAAATCCCACGGCATTTATTTCATACATATCAAAATACAGTGGGGACTAGATATTGAAAGATACTGAGCATGCTGCAAACTATTTGAAGCCACTGGAAATGTTTATTTCAAGTACTGACTGATCTCCAAACAAGCACAGGAGGAGTAGCTCATAGTTTCAGGAATTACAATAACAAGCAACATGTTTGTTGGTTGTTTTTCCTTTTTGAAACAGCTGCCCATTATTAATCCCTCCACCCGCACTCCCCAGACAACTAAGAAATGTATGCTATGAAAGAGTTTAAAAAAATCTGCTTCAAGGGCTACAAAGCACTTGTCCCCATTCTCCCCAGCAGAGGCTTTGAAGTGAGCCCGACGGATGGACGACTTCTGACACGTGGGTGCAATGCCCGGGCCTGGAGGGTCACGAAACGCCGCATTACGGTCAAGGAGACCGCGATCGGGGAGGCCACAGACTCTGTAAAAATTATTATTTCTGTTCAAAGCCATCATCTGTTTAATATAAATGAGATATTTAATGAAGTTCCAAATTGTAGACTTATCTCTCCCGGTTTGATAAGCACCGGGGAGATTTACTGCATCGGAGGGTCAACACAATTACAATTGGAGGCACGTCAAGCTGCAGGAGAATAATAAACTCGCAGTGCAAGTGAATTAGCCTCAATAAGGTTTAAATTGTGAAATGAGGATTTGTTTTATTAGTTTTTTTAAATTGCAGATTACAACTGACAGCTTTACTGAAAAGTAAATTAAACAATATTTGTAGACTCTCTTATGAAGGAATCTAAGGCACATTTGAAAAGAAATGCTAACTACTGAAACACTTTACCAAAAAAACAGCATAGCAACATTAGACAGCTTGAGAGCTTAAACTGCATGATAAAGGTTCTAAATTATGAACTACCCTTTATTTCACTGCGTTTAAATAAGGTGTGAAAATATCAGAAAGTGCTTTGGGATTTATACTCCCAGTGCTATATTGATGACTTTATGTAACAAGTGTCCAGCTTTTAGTGAGCCATATCACACAGTCCTTCATGTGACAAGACATCAACTTTCATACTCATTTGTAGAAAGATCTCAAGAGATTTTCAAAAAGACACTGACAAGAAGATGGTTCACAAGCAGAGAAATAGAAATTCACTCCTGGCAAGACAGTAAAGTAACAGGGTAAATAAAAGAAATAGCAGGAGTGTTGTATTTATATGACCGTGTTTTGTAAAGTGGATCACATATTTTATTATTTCCATGACTAAAACTTTTTCCATTTCTAATTAGCATCTCAAAATATGGGTTTAAACAAAGGTACTGACAGCCAGCCACACAAGCATTTTACAAAAGATAAAATGCCTTTTATAAAACACCAAAAATTAGACAACTGATTGTCACATAAAACCCCCAAAACGCCTTTTCCTAACGTTGTTAACAGAAAGTTTGTGCAAGAAAAAAACCAGAATTTGTAAACCGTTGTGAGCAAGACAAACAGTCCAACAATCTAAAGCAAGATTGCAGTTCAAATAGACTTGTTCTTCATGATGCATTTCTAATAAAAGACTGGAATTACACATTCTAGTTCCTTCTCCTAGCCTCTCTCAGTGCTACCAGGTATAATTTGATTTGATTAACTGATAAGGAGAGCATAATATAAACAAAGTTGTACAAATTCCCAGCTTCATTAAAGGCCTGGCAAGGAAAGAAATCTGCATGGTAACTGGCCCCCTATCAACAGCTGCTGGAGCACCCCTTGGTGTGCCAGTTCAGAGTCACAGACCAACTGAGGGTGGGTGAAACCACTGGAGATTATCTAACCCAACCTCTTGCTCACAGCAAGGTCTGCGAGAGCGGGTTGCGCAGTGCCCTGCCCAGCTGGGTTTTGAATATCTCCAAGATCAGAGACTCCTCAACCTCTCAGGACAAGTTGTGCCAGTGTTGACTTCTAAGAAGAACTTTTTTTTCTTGTGTGTAAAGAAATTTCTTGTATTTTGGTTTGTGCCTGTTGCTTCTTGTCCTGGCACTGGGCAGCCCTGAAGTCTGGATCAGTATTCTTTATTACGCTCATCAGGTATTTATAGACACTGACTCGTAAGATCCCCGAATCTTTCTTCCCTCTAGACTGAAAAAGGAGAATTCCCCCTCTGGATCCTAGCACTGATTTATACTAAATGATTATATTTGTAAAAATGCAAAACCTCCCATGCTACATTGCCTGTAGCTCCTTTTCTCTCCATTCTCCTAAATTAAAAAGAGAAGCAAGATTAAATGCTTTTTAAAATAAAAAAGGTCTCTACCCTGACCCTTTGTCATTCAGATAAAAACCAGCTGTTTGCTAAAGCACTGTCTGTACTAGCTAGCCCAGCTGCTGCTTATCTAGATGATAAAAGGACAAATAATGTGGTCCCTTTTAAACACCATCATCCATCCTGAAGTTATATACAAAAATATGAAAAAAGTTTATGCACAAGAAGAGTGCCAAAATATTCAAAGCATAAACAAACTTTTTTTTTAAATGAAACAAGAATCAGACTCCCTTTTTCTTGCAGAAAATAAATTATCCAAATATAGGCATGCAAGCATTATGGGTGTTAAAGAAGTCAGTATACAAATTTGCTATATACGACACTGCATCTAGAATGCTGAAGCTCTTTCTGTCACACAGAATTATTCTCCAGGCTTTCCTTTTTCCTTCTTATCTGCGCACTGTGGTTAGGATGTCCAAAATACTACCACTACCTTTTCCAGGATGGATACTTTTAAAATACTACTAGTCTACATCAAGGCATCAATATCAAAGCCATTTGAAACATATTGAAACAAGTTTTCATAGGACTGGACTACATTTTCATTTTCTGGGTTGAGTATTGGCTAAAGAACTAGACACAAAGACTGATCTCCAGGATAGAGAAGAGTTGTAGATTCCCCTAGGAATCAGAGCTGGGAACAGCTTAAGTTGATTAACAGTTTTATCAATGAGTTGGAAATGGTAATGAACAGGGAAATCACTGCGTTTGGAGAAGATGCTAAAGACTTTTTGACAGTTGAATTCCAAAAGGTCATCACAAGACTAATTTAGTGAGAAAGAAAAAAACAAACCCGTCACATAAATTTCAATGTAGGTAACTAGGTAATGCATGCAGGGGAAAATGATGCTGAATATTTTATACTTGCACACATACTGGAAAAGACGCACGCTTGTTTCTTTTATAATGAAACCACTCATTTGCAAAGTCTCTCACTGATCTATCAATCAATTTATTTCATGAATGATGAGGTCCTTATACGGTCTGGAATCAGGACTCTGCTTCACAGTTTGCTTATTTTCAAATGGAGAAAACAATGAACAGACATGCATGAAGAAATGAAGGGATCTGCAAATCACTTGTAAACCTTCATTTTAGGCAGGTTTGGCAAAATATTCATTCTGTCAAAAAAAAAAAAGAGAGGTCTAGACAAGAAAAAACCCTGAAATTTCTCATTTTAAGGAAAATGGTGACGGTCTCTCACTTAATGGCAGACAAGTGCTGCCTGCCGGTGACATGAACAGAGTGCAGACGAGCAATCTGTGTCTCTAAGCTGTCCAGGTTGCAGGACTGAAAAGCACAAGATTGCAAAAGTAACAATTACCTTTATTTTCTTGAATCAGCACACGGAGCCGCCAGCTGCAGGGATGCTCCTGGCAGCCGTGCCTGAGTGCTGAGCACGTTCTGGTGATGCAGCCGCCAGCTGTTTGCCCATACAGGCTAATCATAACAGCATCCCTAATTAACAGAACATGGCACGAGGAGCTCCTCTGTTTCTCCTTAAATTTGAGCAATTTAAAAAATTTCAGCCCTGAGTTAGAGATCTAAAATGCTGATGGCTGCCTCTTCTGAAAAATGAGGTGTTAGAAACTGGCCATATATGAATAACAAGTCAATATTATTGGTTTTCTCTCCATTTTCCCCACTGTTTTCACAGCTCTGCAAATGTATCTTAAAGAGTCTCTCCATGCTTATGTAGGAAAGCTGATGAATTAACATGCAAAGCTGGAAGCTGCAAACATAGAATAGAACAGAATATTTAACTTATTTGAAACTGGGGGCAAGGGAACCTCAGATATAGACAAATCCCAAATTAAATGGTTTTGCTATATTAATCTAACAATATCCATCAAATATTCAGTGTGTAATTTTGTCAGGAGTGGCTGAGATATTAAGCACAGTTTTGCAAGGTTTGTAGTAGTGCAGCTTGCAGAATTCTACTTTGCTGTACTCTGTATAGACATAATGCAAACAGGAGAAAAACTCAGATGCACAGCTTTGGCTTGGAGTTCATTCATAACTAGCACTCCATGCTTGTATCAATATTTACTACAAGACAATTCACTTGGAAACCTGGATGGATTACACACTATCTCCTGTTGAGTCAATGAAAATTCTTACTACAGGCAAATCTTCAGCAAAACCACAGCAGCACAAAATCTCTTTTTACCTTCTGGGAAGTTTGTGGTCTCTTTTGACTTTACTGTTATGGAAGGGCTCATGATATAAATTATCTCCTCGCCTCTCTGCAGTCATGATAATACTCTTATGGTGTTTATGTACATTTATATTGTTACTATAATTGCTCTGAAGGCTTAGTTCACAACATGAGAACTTGTGAAGCTGTTTGAGAATAAGGTCGGCATGGGAAAGGAGTATCCAAGGTCACTTCACAAACTTTTGAAACAGTTTCATGTTCAAGAAGCCAAAGAAAGCTCTCTGACAAAGACAGTGATGCTGCAGCAGACCAGAAGCAACTGTTCTGCCTCTCTCAACCCAGGACAATAGAGGTTGAGCTGTCACTCACTTCTAGACAGCAAAAAAAAAAACAAAACAAAACCAAACCAAAAAGTACACAAAAATCCCACTCTAAATTGAAACATGCAGAAACAACAATTTGCAGAACCATGCTGCAAGATTAATTCTCCCTTCTAAGCAACTCCTAGGGCTGATTATGAAAATTGACATTAAAACCAAAAGGACAGTCTCATACCACTAAGTGCCTTAAAAATCCAATTCAAACTCAGTTTTACTGAAGAAAGAAGTAGACTGTGTAGTCTAGCTCAAAGGAAGTCAGTTTGACTTTGCAAATGCAAAACAATTACTGGACTTGAAGGCAGGGAAAAAAAAGGCTTGGCATTTTTTGTTCTATTTGCTGTTTTTTGTTGAGCAATATTTTTTTATCATCCAGACAACAACTGCTTGTATCATCCAGATGTTTAGCACAATTATTTTTGCATTAGCATTATCACCATTCACAAAGATTTCCCTTTTGAGACACTTGTGGGTGCTCCACAGCATGGCAGGGAATCAGCCAAGACCTGACCTTGCAGGCCTGACCATACACTGGAACAGAGCAGAGTGAGCACTGTTCTTGGTGACACACAAAAGGAAATATAACCAAGCCAGTTACACTTAACTGTAGTTCACACAAAGAAGAAACAAAGCTATGTTTTTGTCTACAAAGTGGGCTCATACAATGCTGAATCAACAAAGGAAAGAAATCAGTTGAACAGGATATTTTTATCTGCTGGTTTTTATGGTGCCTCCTTTGAAGAACAAAAAGAGGGAGAAGAGCATAGAAAACATCAGGATATACTTTCTCAAAAGTCTTTTTATATTTAATTAAACCAGTAAACCCCCATTTCTGAGGAGCTGGGGGCGCTTAGCCTGGAGTAAAGAGAAGGCTGAGGAGAGACTTTTTTTCCTCTCTACAATGGCCTAAAAGGAGGATTTAGACAGGTGGGGATTCTCCCAGGTAACAAGTGGTAGGACAAGAGGAAACAATCTCCAGTTGTGCCAGGGAAAATTTAGACTGGATATTGGGTAGAATATTGCATGAAAAGTATAGTCAAGCTTCAGAAGGCAATGCCCAGGGAAGTGGCTGAGCCACCATCCCTACAGGTCTTTAAAACCTGTGTAGATGTGGCACTTGGCAACATGGTTTGGGGATGGACTTGGCAGTGCTGGGTTAATGGGTGGGGTCAATCATCTTCAATCTAAATTACTCTGAGCTTCTATGGTGATAATAGTGGGAGTCATTAAGATAAGGATTCGCCCTTTTAATGCTTTTGCTTCTAATCTGCAAGCTCCTGAATTTGCTGCCAGTCAAATGTCATTTCTCTTTGTGTTCTAACCATAAAAATCTTTCCTGGTAGCTGTTACTGGAATGTTCCAAGGGGACAATTTGTATGCCAGCACGTCTAAGCAAACTGTGTTGCTGAATTAAGCATAATATGGCCAAGGCTGCAAGACACGGCCAGCCACTGAGGTGATGCTGTCGGCAGCCAGACCTCAGGCCACAGAGCCACTGCTGAGGGACTGAGCTGACTGAATACCATACTCATTTATGGTACTCCTGCAACATTCAGAAATAACATTATCACAGCTTATCAGCATTACATCAGCTCAATAAAATCCGAAGTTTAAATTGGTCACATTCTTGAAGGAGGATATAGGGTTTAATTGCAAAATGGCAAGAAAAAGACTTTCTTTACTTATCATTTCATTGAAGTCTGGGCATTGCAAGACTTCCAGAAAAGTCTGGCTGTTTGCATACTGCCAGCTCAGCAGGTAAACAGCTTTATGTCCCTGCAAGTCATCCTTTCATCATGTTAAAATATGCAAACAGTATTGACATCATATTTCCTTTGGATGAGTGTGATAAAAGCAATAATTCCTAGGAAAAATTACTTACAAAAGTTACTTTGTAAAGATGATTACTACAGCAATAGTGACATATCAATGCTTTCCTAATCATTATAGCTCATCTTGCCATCTTCTTAAGGAGTTGGGAAATTGCACAAAAAACTCTAAAGGAGGCACAGACAAACAGGGCCTATCCTGCCCTTGTGCAGGTACATTTCAGTGTATCTAAATCTGTTTCCACAATCAGTTCTTTTATCTTGAAGCACATATACTGCAGTCAGCACAGAAATCATGTGCTGCTTTTGGCACATGATTTCTGCAAAATAAATTGTACTAAATATCAAGCAGATATAGGGGACCAAGCTGTCCTTGAATGAGTAAAAACTGTTGGATCCAGGGAGAAATGTCTTTGTTTCATCACTACTGGATTACCTTCTTCATGTTTACAGACACCGTCTGGATTAATTCAATAGAGAAGAATTTCATTAGGAGAAAAGGGATGATCTTCTACATCCTTTTTGAAAAGAAAAAGAAACTAAACACAGAAATAGTCTAAAGTATTTCATCCTTTTTACATAGTTACATGTAGTAGCATCTGAAATTGGGTAAAAATAATGAACCGTCTCCAAAGGATAGTCTGAGTTAGGGCTAGATAAGGACATCACCACATACAGAAAGGTCAGAATTCCTTCAACACTAAGCAAGAAACACTGTGCATTCAAGCTGGCTTTCTAGCACTGTGCATATATAAACATGTATGTGTATGAAAACTTTGTATTAGCAGTTAATCAAGAGGAGCTTAATACTTTGAAAAAGCTTAGTGTCTTTTTCAGAAATGATTTTACAATACACTGTGGACTGTTTTTTTTTCTGAAGATCAGATTTATGCATTAAAAAGTAAACCATTCTTTTTTTCCCTAGGCAGGAGCAATGATACTAAACCAATTTGTGCACATCATTTTTGAAGCATGATGATCAAGAAATAACATTCCTGATAAGGCTTTATTATATTAGCAAGAATGAAAGAACTGACTTTTAGATTTCCAAAGACATGCTTTTCTGACGCACCATTCAGCTGTAACTCCTCCACAGCATCTACAGTCCTTATCAGTATACCTAGATATTCCTAGTATATAGCATTACTTACATTGAATAGAAGACAAGCTATTAGAAATCATGAATTTATTTCAAAACATCAACACATTAACATTGGACTAGAGAAGACAAAAGTCGCAAATCATCGGAAGAATCACCACTTCACCCTGAATTCAGTAGATCAACCTTCCCCGCAATTAAGGCCAAGACACAACACAGTTAAAATCCAAAATGACTCAATTTTTTGTATAAAGTTTTGCAGAATCTATACATGATACTTTTGTTTAGATAAAATATAATAATGAAATATAAGAGCTCTAGTCTTCATTAAAAAAACTGGAAGTGACAAAGAAACAAGTGGGTTAACACAAAGCCTATAAATGAAAGATCTAATAAACCTCTATTAAAAACTCTGCTGAACAAAAATCACATAAACAGTGAGATCCAATTACAAAATCAATATGGTTTTATTCAGTGTTTCCTGTTTTTCATTGACAAAAATACTAGAAAGAAAAACTTCATTGATCAGTAATAATGTTAGCATGTCTAACACTGAAATTCAGATCATTTTGTAATTCTCTCTTTCTTTAGCTTCTCAGATATTATTTTTCAAGTCTCAGAGGAAACATGACATCTCCTGTAAACACAAATACCTCAGAAGTGAAAATTGCCAATCCCAATATCAAAAGCTTATTATTACCTCATTGCATTTACTTATTCGCCTCGCCACAATAAGCTGAATCATTCCTCGTTTGTTTCCTTCAGTGGACATGGACCTCCTTAAGGTTTCCATAGCATCTTGATTTGTTTTGCCCAACAATGATTCTCCATTAACTGCTATTAGTTGATCATTCACTCGAAGTCTGCCATCCTGGAAAAGTAAAAATTATAGATAGTTATATAAAACACACACAAAGGAGAGAATTAAAAGAAAAACTAAATCAAAAGAAAAATATTCAACAAGCTATACTTAGTCCTAAGGGTTTATGGCCAAATGAATCCTGCAATAACAGCTTCCATTGCAGCCACTATAGGAAAGTCTATTCCAATTACAGATTTGCACTGCAAGCTATTATCATAACCTGTTTGCTCAAACAGCATACTAATGGAACTGTACCAGAGACACTTCCTTCCCAAATCTGTTGGGGCTGTTTAAATCCTGAGATGTGCAAACATGTGAGTAGAAATCTAAATGTTACCTCAGATGATATAATTGGAGAACACTAGAGATCTCATTCTTCTTTGATCTATGCTTATTTTCAAAATAACTTATTATGGAAAACTGAGGGAGAGGAAAGTACACAGATATTCCCTCTTACCTTGGATGCTGCTCCACCATTAATAATGGACTTGACGAAGATTCCTAAATCAGCATGGTTTTCTTTTGACCGGTTACCTTTGACACTCACGCCAAGCCCAGCTGACCCAGAGTCATTCAGGGGAACTTCAAAAGTCAGGAATTCCCTGGTGCCATCAGGTGTGAGGACAAGCTCCTCTTCTTCTGCTTTCTGTTGGGGAGATACACGTGGGATTATAGAATAGCATTTCTCTGGGAATTCTCTTCCCCCTACAGCTATTAGCATTCAAAACTCTCTGCTTTTTACTACAATGCCACAATATTTTCCACAGTAATTATGTGAAGAAATGTGCAGAAATAGTGTATTTTCAATCACCTCCAGCTGATGCCTAGTTTCAGAAATATTTTAAATTTGTGTCTAAGTGCTTCTCTCTCTCTCTAGTGAAGTAATTGAATCACATGTCATTACTGAATCTGCCATCAACACTAACTCACACATAAGCTGCTATTTCATTAGCTAAAAGAGAGCTTTATCAGAAATATTTTCCTACTTGCAAACCTACAGAATTTTTAAAATACCATCATCATCTACGGAGCTTTGCAATCTTGGGGAGAAATTAGGTGCAAGAAAATGAAATTTAAAAATTTCTTGTTCACCTAATTTTATTTAAATTTGTGTTAGAAAAAAACAGAAAACTACACAGCTGAGATCTGCAACAGCACATATCTCTGCTACTGCTAGGCTTCTCATCAATTCCAGCTCTGAGTGCCAATTTTCCTCTCTTTCCCAGCTCTGCCCTTCACCTCTGTCCTCTTACCCACTCTCTGGGGTTTTTTTTTTTCCTCAACACCCAGTTTTAGCCCGGCTGGGAAAATCCCAGGTTTTAAGCACACCGAAATACAGTGGCAGGCCTGCCACAGCCACCAGCAAGGAGCTGCTCAGTGACATCTTTCCATGCATCCAAAAGCCATACAAGCACAGGTGACCGGCCTCACACTTCGCCTCCCGCCAAATTCTGGGTGGCAACAGGCTGGGACCAGAGGCCTTGCAGCGTCCCCACAGAGCAGTGACACTCATGGGACAGCAGCATGGGCACAACACCCGGGAACGAAAGTGGCCATGCCCTGAGGAGCATCGCTCACGCACAAGAGACTGCTGCCAAAGGGAGGAACGGGAGGGACAGGCTCTTCACCAGCCCTATCCCTCAGAGTAGATGCTGTTCACTTGTTTCTGATTGTCTTTTGAATCTAACAAAGTGGTTACAACCACTTTTGGTTATACCGTTATCAGTTAAAGAAAAAAGTCATGCCCTTAAATTCTCTGCAGAAGGATGCTTGTGAGGCCAGCTGTGCTGGGGTTTTTTTCACCCACGTGAAGGAGAAAGAGTACATACAGCAGAAGGTGCACACTAATGTCCAGCACCAGCAGTTCTTCTCTGGAAGAATTAATCTGGCCAAATTTTCATAATCTTAGCAACATGTCACCTCTGTTTCTGACACTGATTTTATACGAACTTTTCCCACATCACTGATCTTTTTCAAAGCTCACTCATATGAGTGAGAAGATGTATGAGAAGTTAACGCGCGCCTGCTGAGCTGTCCCTGTTTCTTAAGACTTGAGGAAATGCAAACACAGCCTATGGCAAAGATAGATGGAAAGCCATGTGGAGCACAGCAGACTGAGATGATCAATTTGGGCACAAGCATGCTAGTTGTGTCACCACTGACCTAGAAATGCAGCGCAAAAATGTCACATGGGAAGGCAGTCAGACTGCTGAGAGAGCCACAACAGCTGAGGGAAGAAAAACAGGATCTCTATCTTTTCCCACTTGGTTAAAAGCCTGAACACACCCTTCCCTTTGCACTAGACTCATTTTGTTTATAACTAAGAACAATGGTTCATCAATTTAAAACAAAAATAAAAGAACAAAAAAAATTAACACCCCCTATCAACATGCCATAGCTAGGCTGGCTTGCTTGTGAATCTCACTATTCAAACACATCTCTTGGCCACACGAAACAGCATGACCAATGTTAGCTGTAAGGAATGGAAAGGTGTATTGTGTCCATTGAAAAACGCTCTATGTAAAAGGTGTTTCCCAAATTATGGGAAAATTACCACCCTAATTTTCCTGCTTGGCTCACAGAAGCACTAGCTCCAGCATTTGAATCCACATTTTGTCAGGTGGCTGCAGAATAAAACAATCTGAGACAGATGCACGTTACCTTATAGTTTCTGTAACACTGATCACTTTCATATTCCTTAATAAACAGTAGTAGGAATAAAGCCTGCGATCCAAAAAAGAGATAAAGCCAAGGTAGGATGTGTGGCTTATCCAAGAAAGCAGATATGTTTATTGAGTTTTTCTTTACTACTGTTAACATAAATTTAGAATCAATTGCCCTGTTCCTCCAGTATTTTCTAATCTTCAAAAAAATCCACCAAAACTTCAGGCAAAGCAATCTCCCTTCCAGGGCAGAGAACAAAACCATTTCCTTGCACAGCCAGTCAGGTGCCTTTCTATATGACAAAGGGTCAATTGGAGTGAGCACCTCACAAGCATCCCCAAAGACTTGGCTAATGGCCCCTACCCTATTTCTCTTCAGCAAGACCAGAGAGCTGCATTATCAGTTCAGCACTGGTTTTAATGTGAGGCTCATGCTTGTTTGTTTCCTGCAATCTTGAATAAGGAAATAATAGAAGGCTACAGACACCTGAGTGTGCAGGTGAAACATGAGGCCAAAACCTGGAACAAACTACTCTATAGGAGGTCTACATGAGTGAGCAGATCGTGCTCATGAAAAAAATGAAAAACAGCAGCCTCAGCACTGCATCAAAAGTACGGAAGGCATGAGAAAATTGCCAACTCACCATAGGAAGAAAATTACCATTACTAGGCTATGGCTATGTTTCTTTAGGAACTTCATAGGGTATCTACAGTTTTTCCCACCTAAGCACACCTGCTTTACCACCATATCTCTATCTGGAATTTTAGGGACATAAGAAGCCTTTTGCCCTCTAGACTTTCAATGACACCGGTCAATATTATATGCTTGAATGTAGAGCTTAAAAAAAAAAAAAAAAAAAAAAAAAAAAAAAAAAAAAAAGTAGAACAAACGTGGTAATGTGGCTTTCAATAAAAACTGAAATATTAACTTTCAAGGGCTATGGATATGAAAGGGGCAAATTTAATATTTGTGCCACACCATGGTAATCAACAAAGGTCTTACTATGCATGATATATTGATATATTGAACATAACTACCCAATACAAACCTTGGAACACGACCATATAGTGACAAGGAACCTCTAAGCATATCATAAAGGAACCATTCACAAAGAAATGAGCAGGACAATTTTTAGCCTGCTACCATAATATTTTGAAACAAAGTTGCAAAGACAAAAACAAAACAAAAAACCCCAGCAAAATCTCATAATGACTGAATCCTTTTTTCTCCAAAGCCCTTTAGAGTACAGAAACATTACATTATACAGCAACTCTCCCCTTCCAATATAAAAACAGCTATTATAAAAGAGTAGAATTTGCACTGAAATTGTGTTGAACATTTAAGTATTTAAATGTAACAAATCACAGAAATTCCCTAATATGTCCATGAGACAGCATAAAAATGCATAAAAAACCTAAAATGCAGCATTAAAAATTTTCAGCTGAGAATAGTCGCTTCTTAATTGCAGTAGCTTCCATTTGATCTTGATACTCTCTAAATTAACAGCTTCACTATGTCAATCAAACACCTCAACACTATTTTCATGATTAGTTGATCTGTAGGAGAAATTTATTCCATCATGTATTTTGACAGGCCAGAAGTAAACATGCAAGCAAAATTATGTACTGTGAATGCTGAACAACAGAATTCAACTCCCTTAAGATTTTTCACACACTATGTCCAAAACAATTAACAGCAGAACAATATTCTGTTCAGAGAGAGGCTGCTGAGGAAAAGGTCATCGGAAATAACTTCAGTTGGATGAATGAAGCTGCTCAAGAACATAATTTGCAATAAAAATTCGATTGGTGATAAAATATGTAAGGTGACTTTTCTGGCTTCAAAATCATATTTAGCATCAATTTATGCTAAACTACATTTGAGATAAGTTTTTCAATTTTTAAATACAACATAAATATATTGTAAACTGAAAGATTAACTTCCTGACTAGAGCAAAGTTACAGCAGTGTTTTGATATATACCGAGATTATAAAAAGCCATAAGATAAACGGGGGCAGGGGGGATTGTTTTTCTCTTCCACATAACAGTATCTTCTACATAAGTTCGGATCTAATCATAAAATCTGATTTAATTTTATAAACAACATTAAAATAGACTTCAGCAGTTAAAAGTGCCATTAGTTTTCTCATCATACAAGTAACAGCATCTCCCCTTTATCACACAATTACAGAATATGTTGAGTTGGAAGGGATCCTCAAACATCGTCAAGCCAAACTCCTGGCGCAGTACAGGACACCCCAAGAGTCACACCCTGCCCCTGAGAGCACTGTCCAAATGCTTCTGGAATTCTGTCAGGTTTGGTGCTGTGACCACTTCCCTGGGGAGCTGTTCCAGTGCCCAGCCACCCTCCGGTGAAGAATCTTTTCCTAATATTCAATCTAAACCTCTCCTGACACAACTTCAAGCCATTGCATTGGGTCCTGCCACAGATCACCACAGAGAAGAGATCAGTGCCTGTCCCTCCTCTTCCCCTCAGGAAGATGCTGAAGACCACAATGAGGTCTCCCCTCAGACTCCTCCAGGCTGAACAGACCAAGGGACCTCAGCTGCTCCTCACACAGCTTCCCCCCAAGGCCCTTCACCATTCTGTTGCTATCCTTTGGATGCTCTCTAATAGCTTCAGAACTTTCTTATCCTGCAGCGCCCAAAACTTCACACAATTTCCAAGGTGAGGCCACAGCAGTGAGGAGCAGAGCAGGACCAGCTGGCCGTTCATGTTTCACACACCCCTGCTTGGGACTTCTTTACTTTGCATGACCTCATCAGGGTTCAGCTGGTGAGTAAGCAGCATGAGATGAGTGAAAACAGAAACTGAACAGCAAAGAATACCTTACTCCCACCTAACGGGGGAAGCAATTTTCAGTCAAGTTAGAACAGGTTTCCTAAGCCACTTGCTGCTGCTACAAATCTGGCATTCTCTCCAGTGAAGTTCATTCTCTTGCAAGCTTAGACCTGCTGCCTTCTCAGCAGTTATTCAGTCACTGAAACTTGTCTGCACATTACTTTGTGACTATCTGTACAAAAATGTGCTTCTGTTCCCTTTCACAGAGCAATAAATAAAGCTCTGTATCTCCACTCTTGATGGGTAAGCTGTATTTCCAAGTTATATATATGAAAACATGTACATGAAAACTTTTACAGAGCTCTTAAATGCACATGTATATGCATGTACGTATACAACACACCCTCATATGTGTCTATATATACATACACCAGAAAAATATAACTAGAGCAACCCAATCAGCAGAGGAAATACTACCTACTGATCCAGTAGTGGCATGCACACTCCAACCCAGTTTTCTCCCAAAGTACAAGGCCATTTATCTTTTTTTTTTTCCTAATCCAATGGTTGTGTTGCACTGCAGGTTTTGAGGACCTACAGTGTCCACTTACCTGGTTATAAAACAGCTATAAAATGGGCTTAAGCCAACTAAACAACCAGAATTCTTATGCTTGCTTTCTTTTTCTAGCTTTTCCTAGACTAAGAATTTTAATATCTCTCATACGTTAGATAAACGCTAATGAATCTTATTTGCTCATATACAGAGACTCATTATTCATATTAGCAAAGTTAATATGTCACATCTGGCAAAGATTGGATTCATTCAAATCAAACAGCAGCTGCTAAATATCAAAAAATAGATCTAAATTCTGAGATTTTATGGGAAATGTGCTCTGCTTTAATCTTAATCCTATCAAGGAAGAGTTTCTTGTGTATTAGATGTGGATTAACTTTGGTAAGTATTTATAGGCAAAAATGCTAGCTCATGAAAGTACAGTAAAACAGCCCCATTGCATTTCCTGTTATGTCCACTTTAAGGATTTAATTTAATATCAAAAAAGATATTCCACATTCAAAAATAACTTCAGTTTAAAGGCCTCGATGGATTATGATATGATTTAGAAAAAAAATTAAATGCTTTTCCAAAGCACAAAAATTCTAGCATGTGATTTTCATTTAGAATGGAAATCAAAGCTCTGCAAAAGCCCATGTTTAAGTACATCCACATGTTTGTTACTTCTCACTATAAGAAGTCCGTTGCTTGTCTACACTTAACATTACTCTCCCTAATGCCAACACTCTGCTCTGGGCTGTCATAGAAACTGGTTTATTCAAATGACGTGCTATATTTCAAAAATTGATCAGACTATTAAAATTACATTCTGTTGGTTCTTAATCTCAGAACTTCTCACAGGGACTAGTCTGTTGCAGGTACCATAATGACTGTACTTTATTCAGGCCAACATACTCTGTTTAAAACTGCTGCTCCTACTCAAACTTTGTGTTCTTACTGTATGTCCTGAAACAAAAACATGTGATTATAATGCTAACCCTGTTCCTTTACACTTTGCTTATCCTAGAGAAGTGAAAACCAAGGGATTATGTACACAGCAGGTGTCTGTTCTGGCAAAGAAGCCTGTAAAGCTACAGCTCTCTGCACTATCCCTTCTTCAAGAAAAACTTCAATGCCCAACACAATAATGACAGAGCTCCCTAAAAATCCTTATACTTCTCTCACTGGCCTACTGGATTTACAAGACCTGAAAGACTAAAGAGAGAGGTAGTGTCTAGAAAAGACAGGCAGGTAAAACAAGTTGAAAGAGAAATAATGCCTTTGTAGAAAGCCACGGCAAGAAACACATTCCCCATGAAGTAATGCCAGTGCCGAGCACCACAGAGGGATCTGTGTCTCCCTCTTCTGCTGCCAGCTTTCAGGCAACCACGGCAAACCATTTCATCTCACTGTTTTCCCTGCATTTAATATCAAGGGAGAATCAACACCAAGAGTTTAAAGGCAATGATGCAGTAAAACAATGTTTGCACCAAATCAGGTTTGTATACACGGCTTCTGGATGACTCTGCAATGGGGGCACTAACACTGCCCTGTCACAATGGAGGGACATGTATGTTGTCTTCCATGAAACTGGGAATTTTTCAGCAGGTGTCTTCTATTGCCAGTGTTCAGAAAGCAGCCACAGCTGCCCTATGGTGCTGCACAAAGCCAGTTTAAATGTGCCACACCACATCCCAGGTAAATCACCGGCTGCAAATAGTCAAAACTGAGCCTAAGGGTCAGCTCTAAGTACTGTATTATGCAGAAGTTTATGTGGCTGATCACTCAACAGTCCAGGAAATTCAGATTGGTCAAAAAGCATTCATGATCACAGCCACTTCACTTTTGTATTAATTATTCACTAGGAGTTAATTTCTTATCTCCAGTCACAAATGTGCCAAATCATGCTATTTAAAGTATCTCCTATGGAAAAAGATTAAAACCACAACAGTACCTTGCAGAAATCACATATTCACTACCTATCTCTTTCATATCGGCAGTGATCTGTTTCTTATGTCACAGCTTTATTAAAATTATTAGCTGAAACCACTCAAAATTGCACTAAAAATGCTTCCAAAACATTGTAATCACTCTTGTGCCCCACACCATTGGAAGATAAAAAGGTACAAAAATATCTCTGCAGCATTCCTAAGCACCATGGAGGAAATAACAGAATCAGCTTAATCATCAGTCAGACATATCCTCTTTCAATAAAATCATTCTGTACCTATTAATAACAGCACTGCTGGTGATATAGTCTGACATTAGTCCATCTATGATCTTGCCTCAGTGTTTAGACATTTAGATCACCAAGCTGAAGTTCTATATAGCTGCTAAATAAGAAGTGGTGGGAATTTATAACAGCTTAAAAAAATACCTATGGATACATCTCCAGTGACTAGGTATCTTGAAGTAATACAAACAGCTTTTGAGCAAAAGACAGTATACATGCACTGAGAATACATCCTCTTAAAGCTCAACACTGACTGTGCTTTCTTTCCACAAGAACTTTCTAGCCAATAATCAATACAAATCATGTATTTCTAGGCATTTGGTAGTATTTGCCTCTCATACTCACAATATGAAAACTTATGAACAAAAAGCTTACAAAAGTAACTATTAGTTCTTACAAAATGCCTCTGACCAGTATCACCCCCTTCCTATAAGTAATGAATTTTTGCATAGAAGGGTAGCTACCTAATTTACTCATAATCACACACAGAAGAATATGGCAAGAACAGCAGTTGGATCTGAAAAAACACAGTGATCAAAATGAAATTTAGATAATAACTGGAATATCACATGTTTCAGTTCAGAAGAAAATAGAAAGCAATCCCATTTGCAATTTCTATCAGTGCTGCTAATCATTTATATATTGTTCCAATGCACCAACCACTCTTATTATGTCACTGTTACGAATCCTGCACTCACTTCAATTCATAACATTCTGCTCACTTACAGCAATCTGACAGAAAAACAAATGAGAAGAGAAAACTGAAGTTTTTCCATGCTGCTGAGTGCAACAGTCATGAAATGAAACCCTGAATTCTAATTCTGATTCTAAATCTCTTCTTATCAATAGACAACAGTCCTTAGAAAATACCTACTCATATGATAATTATTATTTTTCTAGCATTAAGCTTACATGGAAGTTAACTTGCTGGTTCCAAATTCAGAAAACAAACAGTGAATGACAATTGCAAAAGCAAAATATTACTGAAGCACTATCAACCTTCAAAGAGTATGAGGAAAAATTAATAGGCAGATGTTTTACATAGTATAATTAACTGTTCATTTCAATGCATCCTGTAACAGGATTAAGATAATTATGCTTAGAAACAGAAATATAATAATGATAAATTACTAGTTTTTTCATATTATGGTCAATCTCTTACATTCCGAATAATCACCCTGTTTAGCAACAGGTGCATCTGTTCCATGCTGTCATCGGCCATACAAACGGCGTGAACTCGTGGCTGGGTGAAACAAGCTTTCACCAAGATACAGGAGGTTTCCTCGTTCCATGAGGAAACAGAGAAATGGCTCTGTTCATAAGCAAAGCAGAAGGTAAAAACACCAGTCCTGTTTTCACCAGGGCACAGTTTCTGAATAGAAGGTGAAACTGCATCAGCAATTTGCATTTCTTATGTAAAACTGGAGAGCAGAGCTTAAACTGTGTGAGCCTATCAAATTACAAAATCTTCTCACTTGGAAGTTTAAGATTGAGAATCTATATTCTGTGATGGTGCATAAAAAAACTGAATTGATGTGCTTTCTCATATGGGATGTAAGGAACAACTCTGTCGAGGATTTCAGGCCACAAATTAAGAAAAAATTACCTTTAAGGTTTTCTTTTATTACCTCTATGATGACTAACTACTGCATCCAAGTGCCACAATATTCATGCAAACCATTTCAAAGTAACAATTACATGAAGGTAACCCCTGAGTAAAGTATGATAAATTAGGCTTGATATCTTGTGATTTTGTTTAAGGCCTTCTACTTTCAAGGGAGTTTTTTTTCATTTCTTTTTTCTTTTAAATTCAAAGGTGCATTTTCCTTCTATTTCTCCACAAAGGCATAACAATAACAACAACAAAAAAACCATTTTGCCTTTAAATGAAAAACAGACTTGCATTCCACCTCTCTCATTTCTGTAGCTTCACTGCCTTCATCACGCTCTTTTGTTGGTTTGGTGGGGTTTTGTTTTTGTTTTTGTTTTTTTTGCTTTGCTTTCTACTATCAAGTTCTTGACACTTGGAGACTAAAACCTCACTACTAACAGCACAAAGATCAGAGAAGGCGCAGAAATAGAAATTGCAAAATTAGAAATCTGAAAGACCTGAAAAGTAGAAAGAGAAGAAATAAATAGGTATTGAGGCAGAACCAAGGAGAATAAAGTAAAGCAATGAGAAATACTTTCAAAAATAATAATAAAGAAGGTGTGATTGTATTATTAATGTGCAGCTCAGGAAAATTAAGTTCTTTAAAATTGAAGTATTACACTTATCCAAAGCTAAGTAGATTGGAACAAGGGACATAAGTGCAAAAGCATTATGCATTACAAGTACCCACCAAAACCTTTTTAATTTAGTCTCCTTTTTTATTCACATACCGGAGACAGTAAATATAAAGAGACCTAGTGTTCCTACTATCAATCACTGTTGTTCCAATCCTTTAAATAAATCACAAAAAATCCCAACACATAATGAATGAAAAACTCAAGACGCTAGGCAAATTTTTTGTATTGATCAGGTTTCTAGCTTCATTCTCTCAGTAACCATATGTAACGCATATGTCTTCATATGTTTTCCAATTCACTTCCATATTTTCAAGGTTTGCTAGGCCTTTCTAGCTGTTTTTTTCAGCAATCTCTAGCTACTCATACACTCCCTGTTTCTCCTGCATAATCTCCTGATTAACAATCATTTTTTACCCTACATCTAAAGAGAACAAACGGGAGATACCTATTTTATTTTGCTCTTTCCTCAGATGAAGTTAGGATGTTGGTTCCAAGAATGTCAAAGAAGGGTTTTCACCATGGAATTTGCTACAAAACATTAACTTTGCAACAGATGAGCAATTGATTTCTATAAACACCTTGTAGGCGATCTGCTTTATCTTAATGAGCTTTTGGGTTGGAATTTCAACTCCTAAAACCAGGATAAGGCTGCACCCACAAATTATTCTCAATGGTATTCGATTACAGACAGAAATACCATCCTGGGCTTTGATCTTTGATCTCCTTACATATCAGCAGTACCTGGTAAGAAACTATCAAGATAAAAACATACATCCTCTAATGAGATGCAGTAAGGAGATACTGCAAGGCACGTCTGACACAATGATACACCCACAGTTCCGGAGAGTCCTTAAGTAGATGACTTTCAGAGAGGAGGACACTAAAAGTCAGAAGGATAGAAGTGAATATTGCTAACATTTAATCCAAATTCTCATTTTTACAGTTACATTCCATTGGCCTGAAAAATTGATAGTATCAACCAACATACTCTTGATTACCTCACTGAGTTGGCTCTTACATATCTTTACCTAGTCCTGACTTTCTTTTTATTCCAGACACTATCTTGCCATTGCTGGTAAGACATTCTGAATTATCTAGACAAGCTCTTTTTGTTTTTCAGCAGCCAAACATGAATCTTCTCAATCTCTCCATAATCTATTTTGTTATTTAATTTTTAAACAGGTAACTAACTGAATGGAGTTTCTTGAAGTATATTTTTAACTAAGTTCCAGTACATCTTTAAGGTAATATATTAGTGTTGCATTCTCTGTTGGTATCTCATAAAATACACCTTTTAATTTGGATAAACTTCTTAGATGTATATTGTATATTGGACTGATCATGTTCCACTGATATATTAACATTACACAACCTCAGTCTAGTGCCTCACTGGAATATTCCATGCAGACCTGTTGCAGCCCTGAACAGGTTAAAATTAATACTACTTCCATATAGTTTCTTAAAAATAACTAACAATGGTTTGCTATGAGGATACGAATAAGTCTTAAATCCTAGTTGACTAATTTCTGTGTTTGTATCTCAGGTTCCTGTCAAATAATCATGATTTAAACAATTAGCCTCAATATGTAACCCAAGCTAAGGTCTACTCTTACAATTTAACTTTAGGCTTTTGGCTGTATATCAGAGATGTAATTTCAAATAGCACTTGAACATACATAGTAAGAGAATTGTGTGTAATTTTCAATCAGTATTTGAAATTACATTAAAAATGCATTTAAAATGTAAAGCTACAGAGAGCCATCTACAGTATAAAAGGTGAAAGAAGGATCTGTAAAACTGTGATGGAGAAGTGCCATATCAATTTCAAAACATTTGGGGGTCTTCCAAATGGAAAAGACAAAGCTCTTACCGTTTCCTTTGGAATTTGTGACTGGCTTTGTTCTGCATTCTAAAGGAAGTAAAAAAAATAAATAAGAACACAACTACATATGACATATACTATCTAACAGCAAGGGGATAAACAGAGAGATCTAATTCTGAAGTAGAGTGGTAATAAAAAATGGAGGGTGTTCGTCGCACCCCTGACTGAAATTTGTCTAAACAACCACTACCTGAGAGGTGAACAGAAATAATTCTAGGGTCCTTATGGTACATGCACCTGACTCTACCTGGCTGTGAGGGTAGTAACTGCCTGGCCAAGGAAGAACCACAACTGCTCACATCATTTTCTGGCTGGTGGAACGTTCTCATTCAGGGAAGCTCCCCCCTGGCTTTTCCCTTCTACTTTGAAGTCTCCACAGAATGACCTCAGCAGTCCAGATGAATCCTTCCAAATATTTTAAACTACTACCTATTTTTTAAAAAAATCCACTCTCATTTTAGCAAGAGATTCCCCTTCTGAGCATGTTTGGATGAACTAGGACTGCAGCTCTGTGTACCCCAGGACAGGAGGAGGCATTCAGTCCACCAGAGATGGGACCCTCCTGTACTTTGCATTTCTCACCTGTGTCTCAGGGCACATAAGGCAAACATACATCACTGGATAATGCATCCCACAACCAACTCTGGAAGCACACATGAGGAACTATGGCTCTTCCAAGCCCACACCCACCTATATTAAAACCCATTTGAGAACTCAGGAGACACCTTGGTGCTGGCTGGCAGATCACTTCTGGGCTAACCAGCTATTTCTTTCCGTTCTGCTGGGCCCCAATGAAATACTAGGGTTTACTGGACATTTTTGCATTAGGCTGTTTTGCAGGAGAATCAAATGATAAAAGCACCAAAATGTAGTGGCAAAGCAGTAACACAAACATCCAGTAAGCTTCAACCTGAAGCCAACAACCAGTAAGGAAAACAATGAAGACAACTACAAGGAAAATGTAAATGTCCCACATGTACCAATGGGCATATTAATTCTTAGGGTACTGGAGACTAACGCTGCCAGCCAGTATCTGCTGGTACTGAGACTATAGCTCAGAGGCTAAATAAGCCAAGCCAATCCTTCAAAGTATTCCCACAGTCAAGTAGCAGCTCCAAGCACCTGCTTCACCGGTTATGTAAGGTAACCAGAGTGCCTCAGGAGCTCTACTTAGCCAGAGTAATCCTCAGCCCTTTTGTAAAAAGAGGGAGCAGGGAGGGAAGGCTTTTAAGAGACAATGTGTCTCTAGCTCACATCAGTGTGGACAAACCCTACCTGGCATTAGGTAACTGTGGAAGGAATTAAATGCCCAGTATTCTGGAGAAACATGGTCATTCTTCCAGATCTCACTAATTAGAAAAGCTGACTTCTGCCAATTTGATTTTCGTTCCCTGCTTCCATATTTTCCTTGCTTTTATCATGCTCTGCTGCACTGGATCATCACACACACGTACCTGACCTGATCCACACAAGCTTCAGAGATCCCATATCAACTAAAATGGGCTCAGTTTAACAGTCCCCTAAGTTTTAGCTACAATCACAAATTTTCATAAGCCCCCTACAGATAATAACAGCAATGTTAAACTCCTTAACTTTCCTGAAATTTAGTATCTTCATTTTACTTAAAGAGAAACCCAAAAATGTTCAATTTTTTTTCAAAAGTCATTTAACAAGCCATAACCCAAAACATAAAACATAAAATCTAAACACCTGTTTTATTGGGATTACTAGCTATACAAACACTGGCAAATATAAAACGGTTTTAATATTAAGTGTTCTCAGTAAGCAACAGCAAGTTCTGCCCTTAATAAGATGGATAACATAAAATAATATGATTTTCTACATACGGTTTCTGAGACACATCTCATTCAGTTAATATTTTAAAGCACACAAATGTAGAAAATTTGAGAGAAATATGGGAAGGATGCAAACACAAATTGTTCCTAAATGGCCAGAGAAGGTCTGCATGTTAAAAAGATGAAAGGACATGATTTCAGGTCATTCTCCTCCCTATTTCAATATTAATTTTCCTTCTTTTTTTCTTGGCTTTTTTGTTTGGTTGGTTGTTTTTGGGTTTCTTTATTTGGGTTGGTTTTTTTTGGTTTTTTTTTTTCCAAAAAGCCAGTAAAAATCAGTGACAGAAGCTGGTTGAAAAGACTTGCTTTATATTTTTTTAAGGATTATTTCTTACCAGAGAAGAAAGAACAGCCTTTATGATGACTTTTAGTTCAACACCTTCCCCAGTAATTCTGCTCCTGCTCTTTGACAGCAGTCAGCAGTGCATACCTAAGAGTTCCTCATGTCAGAAGGCAAACAAACAAATCCTTATGCAACAGAGGACCATCACACACATGTACTGTCAGATCCTCCCAAGACCATTTGTTCAACTGGAGCGTCAGAAAAACACACCAGTTCAGGTCTGATGTCATTACACAGTGCAAAGCCCACCTGCCACCTGACACAGCCGCGGCGAGGTCTGGCCTCCCCGCACCAGACTGTGCCAAAGCAGTTGAGAGAGAATTACCTGAGCCACAGCACGGAGGCTGCTGGGCTTAAACTCCTTCAAAGGAGCTGACTTGCTGTTATTTTAGAACTAGGTAATGTATTGCTATTAAATCTCTGCATTACTTACACCATATATTCGTTTACAATTATTTAAACAAAACCTCATGTCAAATTATGCATTAAAACTTCCTCATTTTACCACAGAAATAATATACACAAAATTAAGACATTTTCTAAGTTTATTTAGAAATCTCAAAAGCATTCTCATTCACCTTTATGAAAGATAGTAATGCCATGAAAATTATACCACAGGAACTTATAAACAGATTGCTTTCACTGTTACAGTGATAAGGTAGGGTGAAATAGGATTTCAAATTTTTATTTCACTTCACTTTTTGACAGCTTTCACTTCAGCACTTGAAGGCATATTCCAAGAATTTTGAGGTAAAATTTGGTTCATTTGCAACCTTCCCTGCCACTTTGACTTCCTACGTTTAATATTAGTTTTGAACAGCAAAAGGCTAATATTTAATATCTTGAAATGGCCAAACAAAAACTCATTTTATTTGAATTCAAAATAACACAAATCCAATAGAAAAATGAAGTTATTAATTCATTATACTTATATTTGTCTATCTTCTCACAATAATGCAGTCAAGTAAGTTATTTTAGAGTTGTATATAGCTACAATAATACAAATAATAAATAATTTCAGCAGTTTAATTGAGTACAGAACAAAGTAAAACTGCTACCATTCAGAGTCTACCTTTTCATAACAGAAGTTATCTTGAATAATTATCAGGGAAATATCAATATACACTATGGAAGTGGATCAGGTACAGTATGAAATGTAATTTTATTCCTATTTAATGTAAATTCCTTAGAAACATCTTCTGAATTGCCCTGCTAAATTAATAACTGCAGGGTTTCCATTCCACAGAGATTGCATTTATATTCATAAAAGGCTACTACTTCTTATATTTTCCACTTTTTGATAGAAAGGTATTTACATATCCTATTTTGGCATAATGTTATATGTTTGAGAACATATTAGTGAGCAGGTAGTGGGACAAATGGCAGGCTTTCAAACATAGATTTGTCCTTATGGAAGATATGAAATAATCTACTTTTCTACATGCATCCAAATAAAGCCTGTGCAATAGCTTCTCCTACAATAAACATTTTCACTCAAAATAAAGCTCTCACTTATACATTATCAACAAATACTTAATTTCAATAGCAGATCTTGAAGAAAGTAGAAAACACGCATGTAAAATGTTCTAAATAAAGCAAAAGAGGTTTTTTTCTTTTTCTTATATTCAGTGCTGGCCATGCACGTTTACTAACAGGAGACAAGATCATATCATTCGCTCTTACTCATCTAAATCTCTTAGCTGCTCTCTATTTTACGCACCAGTTCCCTTGGATGGAATGTTTCTTCCTGTCGAAAAATCAAAAGGGCAACGGTTCCTCCCATCTTGGTACTTCGCAGCAAGGACACAACTTCTTCTTGAGTTTTGCCTGTTAAATCAACTCCATTTACCTGTAACAAAGGACATGTTAGACGTCAGTATGACTCCAAAAACCAGCAGGCACTTATAGCAAAAAGTCATGTCAATCATATGGGACAGTATTAAAAACTGTCACAGGAACAATCTGCTTATTAGCTCACATTACAGATTTCATTTAATAAAACTAATTAAATGGTCATCCTTCCCATACAAATACAAATAACAAGCCAGACACTTATACTTCCCTCCTTTTCAGCAGCAACGGTATAGTCCACTACATTTTAAAGCCAACTAATCCCATTTACCAGTATTTCTTACAAGAACGTCTGCATAAATATCTCTCAGCAAAATCAACGTATGATCCCATATTGGTCCTGTTGCCACGTGTCTTGGTGTTGTACATACCTTCCAAACATATTTAGCACAACGAATTTTGACAAAAGTAGAAAGCAATTCTTTCCCTGTATAACCTTGGGGTTGCTACTCTTGCCTCTGCTCAGCAGTCCAATCTTCTTGCCCCTACATGCCACTGATCAGGACAGGCAGGTATGGAACACATGCAGGATTCACCACTGTATGAGCTAACTTCAGTAAGGGAGAAACCAGAGAAAGACTGAATAATCTCGGGCTTGTCTGCTCAGAAACATTTTGGAAATGAAGGCAAATCAACTAACAGTGTTAAGCAACGGAGCATGGTGCTCAGAAGTCAGCAAACCAATTTTTTCCTTCTCCTCATTAGAGAGCACAGACCACATAGTTGAGATGCCATAGCTGTTGTCTTAAATGCTTCTCAGTCCCCCTCTACCCAAGTCATCTGGGTTACCTTGAATTACAGTAATTATAGGGGACTATCCTCCAGCAACAATTCAAGCTGACTTGGCCAATTTTGCAGTAAAGTGAAGTTAGAGCACTGAGAGGCAGTTACAGGCTCAGCTGTACCTCTGGTGCCATTTGGCTTAGGGACAGTAATGAAGAGCTGTGGGTGGTAACATCTTCTATCGCTCCAGCTAGGCTTGCAGAAAGATCTCTGCGGTGCACCTGTCTAAGAGATATTTAGTTCCCTTGAGGACATCCTTACTTCAGGAGGGAAGTGCCCTTGATTCTCTGTAGGACTCCCCTCCTCCTATGTCCCTTTCAGTTAATTCACTAAATCTTTTCAGGGTATTGCCTCTCATCCTTGGTAACATCTTCAATAATTTCTGGTCTGTCACTCCTCGCTGATTTAATTCTACTTATTAGGTAACAATCACTTTGCTTCAATATATTCCTAAATAGCAACTATGACTATGACACTATATTCACATAGGGACATGTAAACTTATGTTTTTTGCAGTTTGTCTGGGTCCAGCTCTTCAAACAGTTATGTACTGAAAATGCCCAGGAACTTGATTTCTTACCTAAAAAAATAAAGCCAAAAAAAAGGAAAAAGAGGGAAAAACTGTCCTGTAACATAAAATACTATAAGCCTCTGGAAATGATATAATGTGAAGGCTCATGCCAAAACACAGACAAGGAACATGTAATATTTCCTCACCTCAATTAATCGGTCTCCAGCTTTTAATCTCCCATCTTGAATAGCTGCACCTCTCGGAAGGATATTTTTCACATAAATTGGAGCAGAGCCACCAATTGGGACATCTCTTGAAGTAATGCTAAATCCCAAGCCTTCTGTACCTGCATAAAGAATGTACATTCCTTGTTAAAATGCACATTTTACATTGCATATTATTTTTTACCAAGAAGAGTGTATGTATTACCCCACTGATACAATCCATGAAAATACATATAGGATACAAGAATTACTTCATGACAAAAAAAAGAAAGCAAAGGATCTACAAGAAAGTTGGAGCTTAAACACTGAGTCTGGGCACAGGTGGCTCAGCAGGCACTCCCTGCAACTTGCTGTTCTGATGACTTCCAAGTCATTGCCATATTTCCAACTTTCTATTTCAGATGAGCTGAGTGACAAGGAATCAGAACAAAGCATATCTGATATCCTATCACTGTCTTCCCCCTTGTCAATCTGGATCTCAGCCATGATCCTTTCTTTCTCTTTTGCAGCTCTTTCATCAGCAGACAGTCAGCCAATGCTGCTGGGCATGGGGCTCTGTCAGCTCACTTGTGGACACTGGCAGCGTGTCTCACTTGTGGACCCTGGCAGGTGACAGTGTTGGAGCTCAGTGGTCCCATTTCTCCTGTTCTGGGGACCTCAGGCTATTTCCAGTCAGCTCAGCTCTCACTGGGTTCCACCCCACTGTCTGTCATGCAGGCAGGGAGCAAACCCAGGCTGCCCCTTCTGAGCTCCTGCTGTACATCCAGGAGACTGACTACACTCGGCCAAGACACACTGACGCAAAACAGAGGCAATAAAAATGACCTGGAGAAATCCAGAGCAGGAGCCCAGTCTGTATTTCAGAGAAATTAAGCATATCATCAGTTCCGGGATTCACAAGCTGAGGACAAACAGAAGCCTTCCCCACCGCACAGAAAGCTCGTTTGTGACCCTCTCTTAGGGTCTCAATCTATCCAATGCTACCAACAACCCCCGAAACTACAAAAACCAGCCACTCCCTCCCTCAGTGCTACACATCGAGTCTATTGGGACACTTAATGCAGCATGAAAATAGCTGGCCATCCAGCGGAGAGCATCCCAACGCAGAGTCAGCACCTACAGCTCGCATTTGAAACTTCTCAGAGGTAGTCAAGGCACGTCTACAGTTGCAGTTGCCTTGGAGGCATACACAGGCCCAACCTACATTTAAGCTGACCTACAGTGGCAACCTGCAGTTAGGACACAGCAGTACCAGGTAGGGCCCTAAAAGTTACTCAGCATACACCTTTGTAAAATGTCATGGGGACAGAAACCAAACTTCTGAGAAACAGTCACCAGCTACAAGCCCTAGGAAGCTTAATTCAAACTGTGTGAAAGACACCCAACTACTGAATCATTTGAGGTGTTAATGTATTTGAGAAGGAAATAATAAAACAAATGTGCAACAGCAGCCAGTGAGGAGAGTGAGCAAGAGAGCTCTGTAGATCCCAAGGTCAATGCAGAAGAAAAGGGAAGAGGTGCTTCAGGTGCTGGAGCAGAGATTTCCCTGCAGCCCATAGGGAAGATGATGGAGAGGCAGCTGACCCCCTGCAGTCCATGTAGGCCCATGGTGGAGCAGAGATCCACTTGCAGCCCGTGGAGGACTCCACACCAGAGCAGGGAGATGCTCAAAGGGGGCTGTTCCCTACAGGAAGCCTGCACTGGAGAAAGCTCCTGGCAGGGATCTGTGGCCCCATGGACAGGAGCCCATGCTGGAGCAGGGCTGCTGGTGGGATCTGTGACCCTGTGGGGGACTGACACTGGAACAGCCCATTCCTGAATGACCGACCCCATGGAAGGGACCCACACTGAAACAGTTCTTGGAGACCTGTAGTCTGAGGGTAAGGTTCACCCTGGAGATGCCAGCAAAGGACTGTCTCCCATTGGAAGGACCCACTCTACAACAAGCAACACAAGACTGTGAGGACCCCTCCCCCTGAGGAGAAAGGAGTGGCAGAGACATCATATAATGAACTGACTGCAGCTCCAATTCTCCATCCCTGTGCACTGCTGGGAGGAGGAGGCAGAGAATTCATGAGTAAAGATGAAGTCCAGGAGGAAGGGAGGGGTCAGGGGAACATGTTTTAAGATTTGGGTTTTTTTCTCATTCCTCTACTCTGATTTGACTGGCAGTAAATTAAATCAATTTTCCCAAGTCAAGTTGGTTTCACCCATGACAGTAACTGGTCTCTCCCTGGTCTTATCTCAACCCACAGGCTTTTTGCTGTGTTTCGCCTCCCTTGTCCAGCTGAGGAGAGTGAGTGATAGAGCTGCTTGGTGGGCACCTGGTGTCCATCCAAGGTCAACTCACCACAGTGTTACTTAATTTCTAAAAATTAATTAATTTCTGTTGCCTATGTTTAATTGCAAGACCTACTTTCCCAGAGAGAAGATTAATATTCACACATGAAAAGAAAGCAGGAGTCAAATATAGTTACCAATACTCAATATACAGATTCTGAAATCTGCACAATTGCAGTTGACTAAAATTTAGTACAATATATTTTACTATCAAGACAGAAACCATGTTAAGAAGCAAACTGACACAGGTGACAGGACTGGGTGTGAAACAAGCTTTTAAAATCTTCATCTTGAATATAACTAAGTGCTCCTGTATACACAGTAAGGGTATGTAGATCTTATTGTTCAGGAAACATGGATCAGTTCCGATAGGCTAATTATTTTGGGACAACTTCCCTTCCTTCTGCAGCATTCAAGACAGTTGACATTTGAATTTGAAAGTCTTCATCCACTTTCAGGCTAATATATTTATTTGTGCTGTTACATAGAGATAAAAAAATACACTATGTCTCGTAACATCCATATTTTATTTAGGAGAGCTCCCAATTTTAATGATGCCTCAAAATTCATAGAGCTCTTTAATTCCCTGCAATAAGTGAAGATGATCTGAATAAGTTTTTTTAAGTCACATCTCAGCTTTTTATGGAATTTATCTTTTTCTTATTAAAAGGATCAGCGTCGAATACTTCTCTTTGAGTACAGGTTTTGTCTGCTAAAATTTCTAAAGTAATATCAGAACACGAGTGTACTCCCAGGACAATATTTCATTATTAATAAGCTTAATCCCTATTGCCTGATTACAGCATCATTACAGATGTCTGGTTCACACACAGCACTTCAAACCCCCATGGAAAAAACAGAAGTTGAAGTGTTCACATTACAAATGCACACAGGATATAAATTTGGACGGTGGCATTTTCTGCTGTCATATCTCCAGAAAGTCTTTACCAAAGCTTGCAGAACACCGCAAATCCACATTGAGCCCAGATATTAGCAGAAAAAAATTCTAATTACTTTCTTCTGTAGAAAGATGGGGCCTCAATTGGGCTGTGTTTTACTTTGCTGCTGTGCGCAGCTTTGCATGAGGCAGCTTTTGGGTGTAATTTTCCTTTTACCATTTCTCTGCTTCAGTTGGCTATTCATGCCCCATAGCTGCTCTTTGCTGGATGATACAGCTTCATAAACTACTATACTTATTATATATAAATTAGATGTTCAAACACTGGGAAATAAATGGATACATCCAACCGAGGACAAAAATAAATATGACTTCTGTGACTGAATTGATTTTAATTTTTTTTCTTTTTTATACACATAACTTGATTTAATTCTTTCCACTTCATTCATTTCCATTCTCCTGTTGATAGAAATACATATAAGATCTTAATATCTTCCTGCTGCTAAAATGTTTTCAGTTCTTAGGGTGTAAAACTGCATTATAATAATGAGTGAACTGTGCAAACATATTGTAGGCTTCTCTGATTTATGCTAGTAATACAAGAGAGACTGGACACACACACAGGGAGAACCACAATGAATAGAAAAGAGAAGAAATTTCCATATTTTAGAAAACACAGGAGTCATCCTGCACAAAGCTAGGAGCTTTACTTTGCAATATTTAGATTTTTTTAAGCTATGTTCACCTTAATCTCTTCTAGATTTTAAAAGGGGTAAATTTTTGAAAGGGTAGAGAACATTTTTATCCTTCTATGGACATCATCTCTGACAATGATCAAATTACACCAAGTGTTAATAACATTTCAAAATTACCCACTAATCTGTGTAATTCAAATTCTTAGGCTTCTTTGATAAATCAACAGGTCTTTCGACAGGTTAGAGTTCTCTTTTCTTGAATGTGATGATGAACATGCCTTCTAAAGTCTCATTACCTCTCAAGAGCTCAGCCAGCTCTGAGCTGAAGACAAAGTAGTTTTAAATGAATAAAAAGGGCAGTTACAATGATAAAAGATCTATTTTGTATAAACAGAGAAGTGGCAGATTTGATGTGTCAGTTGCTGTTATGGAAGAAAAAAATTCTGGTAGCTTTAAGGTAAGGGGGAAAGGAAATCCATTCCAATAATTTAATTAAACATATTTTCCAAACTAACATCATAATTTCATTTGGAAGCAGTCTGATCATAAAATGACAGAATGTTGTGAATTTTATTAAATTTTACTACAGGTGACTAGACTCTTATCTCCCAGAGAAGAAGTGTTTGATTTCTCGCTAGTGCTGGGATTACTTTCTTGATTATGGAAAGAATGTGTCTGGCACAACATTTCTGCCGTTCTAAGGCTATCCTTTACAAAAAGTGATGCATTCCTCATTCAGCACCAACTGCAGGTCTAAATTCTTAGCAGCAAAATGTGCACCCGGGTAGAAATACAGACAGGATCTGATACAAAACCAGGATGTGCAGTGTTTTCATCCCTCTCAAAGGGACACTGCTTCAGAGACCAGCAAAGACCAACTGAAGGACCTGCACTGTCAACATCTTACGATACTTCTCTTGTCTTGCCTTTCAGCACTGTAAGCAGTGCTAATAGTAAATCATGCTCTTCCTTCAAGTCTAATTTAAGAAAAGGCATATGAGTTCCCACAGAGTTCAATATAGATCTCTCTAAATTAAAAAAAAACAACTACAAACAAACAAACAACAACAAGAAAGGCATAAAATTTCACTTCTAAAACAATAGAGAACATCTAAAAATTGACAATTGGGCACCACATTTTTTAGTAGTTATTCAAGAAAGGCAGAGAACATTTCAGAGCAACCTCAACAAGAAAAACTCATGTGGGTGAATAGTCCTCAGACAGAATAAAGGATTGTTACAGGGGAAAATGTAGATTCTTCATGCAAGACAAAGAACACACTCTCCCTTTCCTGAAACAATAAACAATGTTGGTTACAGGTAGAAAAGGTGTGTGACACAAAAACTAAAAAATAAAGCATTGTCACTTAGTGAAGGTAGTAGATTAGACTGGGATGAAGAATAAGGAGAGAGATAACATTACAATAAAACTAAGCAGAAGGGCCAAATGTTCTCTGACAATAGTCAGAGCAGATGCTGTCCTTCCAAGCACTTCAGTCTCCTGTTTTTTTCACAGGAGTCTCTTTCTGGAGATCCAGATACAGATGGATGACTGCTGAGCTAATTATCCTAGTGTTCCACACTGGAAACCAGGGGTTTTTTTAAGGACTGAACCCCATGTAAGATTTGACAGCAAATATGTTCTTATTGTAAGGGGCATCACTAAACTAACCAAGACCATTTTACTGCTCCTAGTTTAAGCCCCATATTTTCAGAATTTGTGCATGTGTAGTCAGGCTTACTGTACATGCAAATGGCTGCTTAGAAGGCTGACTGCTCAGCTGTCTACTAAATTTCTGCAGCCACATGCACAATCAAGACTAATTGCATGCCCATTTTTATGTAGTTGAGTGATTTGGAACTAGTGAGGTTTTTTTCTCCAAGCAAAGCTCAGACCACTCAAGAAGATCTTTGATCAACCTAATAGAAACATTCTTTTAACCTTATGCTACAGCCTGCTAATGGTGATCAGAAGTGGTTTTAAAAAATGGAAGGATGAAACTTGATGCAGTTTATGCTCCTTCAGTGACTAATAATGCTCAAAATTATTTGCTTCACTTTTGAATCTCATTTCTCAAGGTCACTGAAGTAATTTAGGCATCTACATGCTTCATTTCAAAAGTGACAAACACACTTTCTGCATCTGAACAAGAATTTTAAGCAAACATATCACTTCAAAAGAGATTTTAAACAAAAATTTAAAATGTCAGTTCAAAGTCTGGCTCAAGGAACCGTGTGGGGAAAACAGGAGTATAATGAAAAATGCATATAAATCTGTACACTTCAGATACATGATGCAGGATATCTCACAGACAAGTTCAGGGTTCTGTCGTGTACACTCTCCTATATGAACCCAAGGAAACTAAGTAATTGCCCATAGATGTGCTCCACTCCAGAGCAAATATGATGCCCTTTCAAATTAACATACTCCCAAACTATCCATGGCAACTTATTTGTGTCTCTAATGACTTCTTGAAGAAAGGAACTTGGGTGCAGCAGGGCTGAGTGTCACTGAGCCATAGAAGGAATGCTCAGTCCCCTATTAGGACTTGCAGATTTTCAGATCAGCTCTGTATGCAAGACGTAGCACTATTAACCTCAGCGAGGCCAGCAAGCCAAACAGGCACACAAGAAACTCACGAGCAAAGTCTCATAATCCTGCTCACATCTACAGTTTAACCATTTTTCTCTTCTGCACTGTGCAGATGTACCTCCTTTGTTCCAGGACTCATCTTCTAGAACAGAGCTGCTATGTCCTGTTTGTGATGGTCTTGGTAACTGCTACAGCTTTCCCAACAGTTCTGTCACCCATTTCTTTCCTTTTCTTTTTCTTGTTTTGCAAGAGAGGCCAAAAAGGAAGAGATAATCACACCTCCCATGGTCAGTGGCTAAGTCACCCTCTCTAAGTGGGGAGATGTGAAGTCCTGATGCACTGAACACTTCAGACAAAAAATTACCAAGATATTTGGTGGAACTAGGACCAACTTAAGAAACATGAGCTCAGTGCTGACATTTTACTTCCAGAATTTTATATTTAATTTAGCTATGTGAACATATAGTTATAGACAGAAATCATATGATGCGATGAGCATTATACTGAAGGGCAATCAAATAAGATTAAGCTAATTTCCAGACCAAGAACTTCAGGCTTGTCTTAGTACAGCAGTAGATATGAAATCTGAGTAGCACAATGTCCAATGGAAAGACAGTCTTTTGAATGCTTTAGTGAGTATCAAGCTAAATGCTGTGAGTTACTAAGTGCTCAAAGACTGAGCCTTACAGTCATTTGCTGTATAATTGGTTATTTATTATTTATAAGTGTTGGATTAAATTCCTCTCAGCTGCAATGGCTCAAATACTTACAGCCAAAGAAGGAACACTCTGTGAGTGTCCTGGTGCACATGAGGTCAAAGTTTGTCCTAACTCAGTGTTGTATCAGTGGTCTTACTTTCTTTATTCATTAGCGGCAAAGAACTATTTTTATTTATTTATACTTACTGCACATCAGTTCACACCAAAATGTATATAAACATAGGCTCACTTGCATTATCTTATTTTCTGTGAGCGATTAAGCTGGACTGCTATACACCCTTAATGGCATTAGAATATCAGTAATAACCCCTACATCTATATGCTAGAAGTTCAGGCCTTGACCTTTAAGGTAAGATAAACAGATATCCATTTTCATTTAGAAAAGTCAACAAACATTCCTCATGGACTAAAACATATGACTGACCTTCTCTTCTGACTTTATTAAACAGCTAAATCCTATAAAAGTCCAGGTTATTTCAAAATGCCAAATCAGCAATAAGAATTAAGAAATCATAATTATGGAAGCACATACTGTAGGGTTATTCTAGATTGTCATCCTATATCATAAAGCTTATGCAATATATAAAAATACAGCTGTAATAAAGAAGGTCTGTTTGTATTGAAAAAGAATCAATTCTCATACACTACATCCATTATCAGAATGTACAGGTTAAATGAAAACTGAATTTCAAGATGACACCTTGCATGCCTTAATGCACCCCACAATGAATTTTTAAAGTAATGATGCTAACTGGTGAAATAACTGCTGCCTGTCAACCACAAATAGGAACATTTATTAAATATCTATAAAGCCTGTATTATTACAACATCTTAGAAATAATCATCAAAAACAATCAACATCCCTTTCGAACTCGTATTTACAGCAAAATACTTGGGGCATCCTTAAGCATATTGCTGCATTTGTTGCTCCATATGTATCTTCTCAGAGCGATCCAATGTAAGTCAAAATGGGAGGACATGTTTCTTTCTACAGTAGATGCTAACAACTGAAAGATAGCAATGATAAAAAAAGGCATCCTTGCTTATGCATATTTTTCTTTTTTTTTACCATACATAAAACACAGTCTCTACCTTTATCTATAACCTGAGCTAGGTGCCATTCCACCATTAGTGGTATTCTCAAATAAGTTGACTGTTAGAAACAAATATGCCCTTTAAACTTCTGAAATATATTCTAAATATATTTCAAAGTTCTTACTACTCTGAGAGCCATCAAAATCCTCTGGTATGAACTTGATGTTCAAAGTATATTAGAGATCACTTTTCCAACAGGTAGCACGCATCTTCTTTACTCCAAACCCACCTAAGATATTAGTGCCAGCAAGGAAAAATTACATTATAGCCTTGGGGGGAGGATTTCTGAAACAGTATCCAGTGCAAGATGACCAAATATAACATCATATCACAGTCAAAAACCTGTAGCACATCAAAATTATATTCTTGCATCTTATGAGGAGCTATAACATCATATTTGTTTCATGCAAAAATATTGTGGTCCCAAATTATATATTTATTTGTTAGTGCTTTTTAAATTATACAAAACATTTATTTCCACCTCTCTAAGAATTCTTTCATGTACTGTCCAAGTAATATTTCTAAAGACTTCCACAGACACAAAAAACCCAGGTAAAAATCACTGTAGTGACTGAGAGCATATTTATAAGCACACTGATTCTTTCCTTACTCAACCAATAACAACAAGTTTTTCAAAGTAGGCTGATCTGAGCTGATGGCCTAGAGAAATTCTTGAAGGAGCATCAACAACAGAAGCAAACTGTCAGCTCAACCTTATGTCATCCAAGTTTGTAGAGCTTAAAATTCAGCAACCAGAAAGAAGCAATCTGGTGGTTCATGTGAAGTTCATAGAAAGGAAAGCATAATGCTAATGTGACAAGTAACCTGGTACCTGTGAAACTGTAAAATCCCCACCTTTCAATGCACTGTCTTCAATGACTTTGAATAAAAGGATTAATTAATAAATATTATTAACATTAAGCACATAGAGTATTTTAAGAGGAATATGCCCCAGGTTCATGGAGAGTACTGTCATACGGGTTACTGTTCTGCTGGGTAATGTAAATACTATTCTTGTTGCTAGAGACCAAATTATAGCTAATCTTAAACATGCTCATTTGAATACCATAAAGCTTACAGCATGTATAATCCTTTAAAAAAATCATTTCCCAAGAGCTAAGAATACTGGCATCTAAATGTCACTTTATTACACTTCAAACTATCTTAAAAGCACCTACACATTAACCACAAAAAAATACCAAATTTTCTCACATCATAAAAATTTCACGGATGTACCAATACATCTACATGTGCACATATAACTCAGATGTTGAGATAAGCACGCACTACTTTAAAGTGTCTCTCACCCCTGTTCAAATTATATTAGTATAAGGGCCAAGACAGGAAATATCACATTACATCTCAACCAAAGGTTTTAACATCTCAATGGAAAAAATTGAAAGCTTTAGCTGGAAATTAGAATGTCCAATTTACCAACTGGATCCAAAACACTCTTAAAATCTAAAGCCAAAACTCAATTTGAAAAGTCACAACTGTGAAGTAAAGAACATGAGCCATTTTAGCTTAGCTGTTTATATTAAAGTGTTCGCCACTCCCTGGGTCTTGGCCAACAGAATTTGAGGCATTTAGTGCACTATATTATTAGCTTGAGAAACAGAAAAAAAGGTTAAAGCACTCTTTAAAAGGACCTTTTGCAAGCATGCTGCACATGCTGAATGCAGGGTGGGTGTCCTGGCCTGTTCTCAGGGACAACTCAGTGCCTTGGCTTCAAAAATCAACCCACTGCACCCCCTGTGCTCCTGCCAGCCTCCCTGCCCTGGACAGTGGCACTGGGCGTGCACATGCCCTGCACACACATCTCCTGCTGTGTGAGGAGCGCGCTGGTGCCTTACCTTTTCTTAGCTGTATACTGAGCCTCTTCCCTATCTTTTTGGTGTTATAGCCACTGTTTGCAGTGGAGGTGAGAACTTTCTGAGGTGATGGTACCAGGCCAGAAGGTGGTTTCCCTGATGAATTCACACTATGAGGTAGCTGCGAGTAGGAGTCTGTCTGATCGGAGTGGTTGCCCGCTCTAGACACTCTTTGTAACGTGTGAAGTCCAGAATTGTTAATACTTTTCCCGTCAGCATACTGGGAATCCGGGCTGAAGCGGCTGGAGTAGTAGAGGTTCTCACTCTGGGACAACTGCTCGTACTGCTCTCTATTCGCCGCAGGGACCACGTGGAACCAAATGAACGGCGTTCGCATGGCTTGGCGAAACATATGCTGGGCTCTAGGTTTTAACATGAAGAGAAAATCAGCAAATTAGGACTGGCAGACTACGAGACATTATAAGCATAATTACTAATGTTAATTAAGCAACACGAGCTGACAGACACATTGCACTCAAGCATAAACCATAAAACTTGAATCTGTTCACTAGCCTATTCGGTCTGCTTTTCACTACGGTTTACTGCTTTAGGGCAACACTATGGTTAAATATGCTTAATGACTAATGTAGCAAATACTGGATTCAGAAAAGCAAAAATTTCAAGCACAGTCTTGAAATGCAAACAGTTCTATAGCAGGACTGCAGTGTCCTTTTGTTTTGAACCTTGATAATTGTAATAATTGTGATAACTGTTACCACAGTGAGAACAGAACTATTAGAATGAAAACTACTAATTATAAAAAAGACTATCCATTCCAAAATTTTCTGATTATATGCAGTCTTGCAACCTGCCTAACTTACACTTCAATTTTGTTCAGCCAGTAGTCTATCAGAATACAACATTAAGAAATAGGAAAAAAAATGCTCAATCCTGTACAGACAGACACTGGGCTCAAGGTCACAATCCAAAGTATACACAGTCAACAAGGTCTCTTCACAAACTGTGATTCAGAGCCTTAGAACAAGCAGAGAAAAGCTGCTTTCAACCATATGGTACATGGTTATGTTTCAATTCAAGTTAGAGTTAAAGAAATTAAAATTACATTTCAAATATATATTAAGTATACGATTATCAGAACAAATGATATTTGGCCCTCAGTGTGTTACAGATTTCAGAACAATATTATCATTCATGAAGTCACTCATTACCTGCACTCATTACCTCTTTTCTAGTTTTCTGTTTCTCTTCTTACCCAAGTGGGGACTGCAATCTAAATTCCCCCTTAAAAGTCTTTCTTTAATTTTGAGATTCTACTAAGTCTAGACAACCACAAAGCAAATATTTATCTTTCAAACTTCTCCAGGAAGTTTCTGCATATACAGCACCTTTCGTTCACACACAATCAAAAACCCACATATTTTTTAAACGTTAAAAATAAAGTCTTCAAGTTGTCCATTTATATTGAACATGGTGCATTGCAAGTATAAGAGCAAAAGTCATATGGGAATTTCAAGAAAAAGAGATTACCAGTATAAGAAGAAAAAAAATCTACCACGTATAAAAACAATCAAATGAGAATTGCATATACTCTAAAAACAGTAATTATCCTGATTTTTTTTAGTCTGGCTATATAAAAGCTAATAATGTCCCTAAGTGTATTTTTTCTATATTAGAAAGGCAAGCTTAGAGGGTTTTTTTCCCTTACCTTCCTCAATTATTATTATTATTATTATTCCCAATTAAAATTATTCCAAGGTGCAGTATTAAAGATCAAATAATGCAATGTAACATGTGGTAAGAACACTTACTGTTCAAATCTCCTGTTCCGCAGGTCTCCGTCATTAATCCTGACAATACAATCATTCTCACGGAAAAGGTTTTCTTGTTCAGCTTTTCCACCTTTCTCCAATCGCTTCACCAGCAGCCCCAGGGTTCTGGAACATTAAGATTACAAATTATTACTATCTGAATAATTTGCAACATAGAAAATCCTGTTGATTTTATGTTTTATCAAAATCATAACAGAAACTGTATTTTAAACCATCTTTACCTTGAAGTAGGATAGCACAGTTTCAAAAAACTTCAAGAATTACCTGATTTATTATCCCTTTTTCATAAAACAAAAAGCCTAGGTGAACCAAATGTGTCAAATATAAGAATGAACAGGCTGTGGGATGACAGCACATCCATTCTTGAAAAAGGCCAAGATTTCTGTGTAGCAAAAACTCCAAGAACCACCACACAACTGAGAAAAAACATCTTTTCTGCTAGTTAACTGAAGTTGAATAGGTTCAACTTAAAATTTGAATTTCTGAATTAGCAGAGAATGCCACAGTCTTCACAACTCCTTCTGTGCAAGTGAAACATGGGACCATCTCATGTAATGCACAGCCTATAACGAGGGGATGGATAAAGAATTCAATAATTTCATGTGAACCAAATGCTTTTATTTTTAAATCTTAACATTTTTTAATAAAACAAAAAAGAGGAAATTAAAAATTTAAATGCTTTTTTTAAATTCAGAATCTTATCTTAAATTAATTAGCTGAAGACAATTTCCATTTGATAGCCTCTGTACAATGAGTTAGTCCCCTCCGTTTCGTGCTTACCCACAGTATCATCTTAAGGACATTTTTAGAGAGAAAAGCTAAACAAATATTCAACCTGAAATTATGGAAAAGGATCCTGAGGAATGGACTTCTAAGGTACTGGTAGGGTAGTATGAAAAGTCAGTGATGTTTCTATACCTGAACTCTCTACTCGAAGGAAAACTCCATCTTCAGGATTATTCTTGCATCGACAATGCACTTGAATTTATTTATTTAATTTTTTTTAAAAGATCAGCTTTACAGTGAAATCCCACAGGATGTATCAGTGGGTCAAATTCACATCACTCAAGTCAACAGCATTATTTTTTTCAGAACTCATTTCAAGGCATGGTGTGAAAAATACTTGGTCCAAATCAGCAAGAATTGCAAGACCACACAGATCTCAAGCAAAAACCTTTCAGTGATCACAGCACTTACATTCACACATAATACCTCAAAGTAAATGAGGAGTCAATGGTGCTTAAAAGAACTTATGTTTTCAAAAGTTACCTATACACTTGAGCACTTCATCAAAAGGGTCAGAAAAGCAAAATTAACTTATTTCTTTCACTTTAAAATCTTCCTTTAACAATTTATTGCCAGCATAAGCAAACAATCCATTTTTTTTAACAGAACAGTCATACATTTTCTCCTACAAGGGAGATGAAGGAGTAGGAGAAATGATCCTACTAGTATTTCCACTTTGGAACCACCTAGACACATTAAGCTATGATGTTGAAAGGATCTAAACAATGTAAACAGACCATGAGGAGAAAAACAACATAAAGCATTCTGACAACACATATCATCAAATGAAGCTTGAGTTAGACATTTGCATGACAAAAACCTCTACGAGTCCACAACAGTGGCACACTAACCTAATGACCGTGTTGTGCTCCATTTATTGTACTACAATTTTCTGATCATTATTAGGTTATGTAGTGACAGGAAATAAAACAAACCAAATTTTAAAATATTGATTCAATTCCTTTTTTCCTTCTGTTCATTAAAAAAATGTTTAAGGCAGTCTCAGATTTTTAAAACTGTAAATAATTATAAAGAAATTATAGATGGTTTGATAGCTGCATGAAGAACCAAATTAACAGTTATATTAATAGTAAAGGAAATACACTTGTATGGCTTCACTACATTATTTTTATCAGAATTATAGTTTTGACACATAGAAAACTGATGTGTTAGAAAATAAGTTTGTGTCTTCTTCACTTGTGAGCTGATGAACTTCTTTTGGGGAGATTGTCTTTGAGCCACAAAGTGAAGCTGCTGAAGAGCATAACTCTAAATGGGGGAGAGATAGGCAAAGCAAATATGAAATGGGGAACGCTACATTTAAGGGAAAACCAACAAAATACTTGAGCAGGAAAGGAAGGAGTTGCGCCTACTCTTCTTTCACTTGACGCTCAACAGCTCTTTGACGCAGGTGTACTCCTCTGCAATGTCCAAAGGCAATACAGAACCCGGATGTGCATGCAATGCTTGCACAAGAGCATACACAGTAGCAACAACAGGGGTTTGGTTTATATGGTTAAATATGAAAAGTATCAAAAATATCAAAACAATACCTACACAAAGTGCAACAATCTAAGTTAACGACAATACACGATACAAAATAATGTGGTTATTTCATCCCAATGTCTCCATATACTTATGATTACAAAATAATTTCTCCATCAATGCTTTTGACAGAGCATTTTTCTTGAAATGTTGCTTTCTACTATCTCATCTTCTGAATTTATATCAAATTATTAATGCAAGATGCACCTTTATGCATGGTTTGACATTTCTTAAATTTATTCCACTTAGGCTCTCAAATCTGTAAAAATATTACTAACCCTAACACTAGAATAACGTAACAGATAAATAAACTACCAGTCAATATTGTAAATAATCTCATTAAACAAAGGCTACAAGTTCTGATAATGCAAGACTGTTCATCTCTAACATAGCATGTGGTGCTCATGAGGATTTTGCTTTTTAACGAACGTTAGAACCAGGTTAACCAAGGCATATAAAACTAAAGTCACTGAGAGCAAATTCAAGGCTGGATGAACAGACTGAGTCAAACCCGAAACCAGGCTCCTCAAAGTGCCTTGTAATTTATTTAATTGTTTTATGTAAACACATGGCACAAAAGATCCCTTTAGACACAATTCCAGAAACAATTTCCCAAATGAGGGTTTGCATAGCAGAGGAAACTAGAACTCTGGAAAATGTATGTTCTTCAAATATTAGCAAAAGCACACCAATTCTGGTTATTATGGTCAGATGTAAGAATGTGACTCTAAGAAAGACTTTATGGGAATTCATGTTTGTTATTGCAGCAACTGGAGATAAACAGAGTAGACCTGATATTGCAAATATGTAGTAACCTAAAAACAAATTGGATATTTTTCCCTGCCACATGGCACCATCATTAATCATGTGAAGTGGTGCTCTACTACAGCTTCAGTACTATATTTCCTACATTAGGAAGACACAAATTTTGAAAGCATTTAAACTCATCTGGTATAAAGTACCAAAGTCAGTACATACTTTTAAACACAACCATGTAGCCTACAAATGTATTGGTATATTTGAATTTGCTTAATTTTGTCTAGTTAAAGTAAGTCAACAGTTTCTAATATAAATTCTTCCATTACAAATCTTGAACTCCAACTTTTTCAAGAATGAGACTAAACATCACGTAAATCAACACAAAGCACTCTGCAAGTCTACAATCCAGTTGAAACAATAATTATAAATAGAAATTTGGTACCTGTGCTGTTTTAGACTAACATTAGCTGACACGGAAACAGAAGGGAAACTGCCAAAGCACAGAGCTCAATCTTTGTATTTGTTTAAATACCTAATTGGGAATGTAAGCAGCTGAGATTATATTAGCATTTGCACCACTGTATTTCCACAAGGTTCATTACTCTAATTATACTATTAAAATAAACTCAGCTACATATGTTAACATTTCAGTTCAGTATAAATTACAACCAATGATAAAACCAGAAATAAGCAGCAAATTTTTTATTGACATCTAAATTGCCTGACTTAGTTGGGGTAGTTCATGAAATGGGAACTCTCCACATGCCATCCAGATGTATGGAAATGATGATAATTTACCTTAATAAAAACTGACAGTGAAAGTAAAAATAAAAACTGACACTGAGCATCTAGAATATGATTTGGCCATCATGGACCATTGTATGTACACATTGAAGTTATTTATCTATTTACCTGCAAGCTAACTGTAGCGTAATCAAATCAGACAGAACAGAAAATAGCCAATTTAAATGTTTATGTAAAGTCACTAATATGAAAAGGCAAAAACTAGATTAAGGTACAAAAATAAGGATTGAATAAAAAGCTGATGTGCAGTGGTTTCATGCTATGAAAGATCTCTGAAATGTTCTACAAGAACATAAACAGTACAAAATTCCTAGATTCAGAGGTCAGAGTAGGTAAATCGGCTTGTTTGTTCAAGTTAAATTATTGTGGCTACTCAATGCTAAATTGCACATAAACTCCTTTACCCAATATTGGCATCACAGCACTGCTGTGGGAGGCATTTAAATTTCATGCCTGAAGTCCAGAACAAATTCCCAATCTTTGGTAACCACTCCTCAGCTTTTTAGCTTGAGTAGTACTTCAAATTATGCTTATAAAACTTCTTAAAGACTGAGATCAGACAGTTTTAATTCAGATACAAGAGTGAGGGAACGGTACATTCACTCCGTAGAGAATTTTTTTCCCATACACGTTTTTGAAAGCCATGGCTACCTTTAAGACTTAAAAAGCTGGAAATGCAGGAGAAGAACAAATGGAGAGGCAGACAGCACGGATCTCCTACTTGATCAAAGAGAATACGATCATTAGAGAGGCACCTTGATGGCAATATTATGGACTCTAAGTATAGACAATGGCCAATAGATATTACTTTAGTTTTCTTTGTACCTTGAGTACAAGATTAAAATTTTTACAGTGACACATGAGATGAATTTATAAACTCTACAAAATGAAGGATACTTCTAATAAAAGAAAAAAATAGAAAGCGTATAAGAAAATTCAGATTTCCAGATTTCTAGTAAGGGTGGTGTATGTTTAAATGTCCACCTTCATTTGAGGTTTTTCTTTCTTTTTAACAAAACCTGTTAAATTTGTCCTTTAAACTGACAAAAATTCTTTTTTTTTTCCCCTTTCTTTTGAGACTTCCTAATATTTTAAGACATGTAGGATATAGAACAAAAAACATTTTTAGCTGCAGGTTTTAGATGCATGGGTAATCATGGATTTTGTGGCATAGTTCAAGAGGAAGAAAAGCTGACAGAGCTGCGTGTACCTGTCTGTATCAAAGTAACCTGTCTGATAGTTCTTAGCAGATGTTCATTGTGGGGTTTTAGATGAATATCCAAATCCTTTTTGGTTCTGCTTTATTAAGTAGACTTCAGAGCAGTGTTGGGACTATGGGACTGTTAACTTCATATCATTATTCAAAGAGATTTCTGAGGTTATCTCATATATTCCTTGTGTCAATTGAATCTCTTCCCAAAGACAGACAAGGCACATTTCCAAGAGCAGTTTGGGTAGAGAGCTTGAGATTTCAGAAGTAGAAGAGGCCATATAATGGCAAATTATGCTATAATTACTGCTGAGCTTGCAGAGAACTTGGTGCATCCCCACTTAAAAATCGACATAACGTCCCACATCATCCAGGCTGCTCAAATGAGATTCTTAAGGGACTGTTTGCTCCTGTCCTTGAGCATCTAATAAGAAGGAAGGCTTGGTGGTATGGTAATTTTGCACAGAATTAGAATTGTCTTTCATATTTTTCTCTCATTCACTTCCTCTTTTTTCTACTCTTGTCTGAACATTTTGATACTTGCCTTCTCTTCTTCCTTCATTCTACTTTCATTTTCATGCCTCCTTTTCTGCTCAGCACTGCGTCTATGCCATTGCAAAACTGTTTGCAGGTTTGCAAACAAAACTTTTATCCTTAAAAAATGCACAGCCATAAGGTGATGAATATGTATACCCTCCTCCCTTTTGATAAGGTGAACAAAATCTGTTAACAAAATCATATGATCAAATAGGCCAATAAAAGACAGACGCATTTCTAGAGGCAAAACCAGAAGGATAACAAGGGAATATATACATAGAATAAAGTTTCTCCATGTCTTTACAAATCAATGCTATTTTTCCCAGAGAAATACAGGGGTTTTAATTAAAAAAAAAAAATCCCAGGGACAGAAATAATTTGTAGCATCTATATAGATGAGGCAGAGACCTTTACAGATTTTGTTCAAGATAAAAAGCTAGTACGCAAAAGATTCTTATTCCAAACCCTCAAAAGACCATGAAAAAGTCAAATATTTTCTCAAAAGAAGTAAAGAACAGACTTATGGCACATAATTTTTGGACTTTTGGAGTGTTTCCTTTGGGAGGGATTTTCTGGTGTGAATTTTTTGGTAGGATAAGGCTCTTGCTTATTTCACAGGGGAAAAAAGGTAAATTGCATATGTTTTTACACTTTTTCAAGTTACTAATTTAATAACCATTGCTTATTGAGTAACATTTTCAAAAGCAAAATAAAGGAACTACAAGAAAAGTAATTGGAAACACAGCATAACTGGAATTGAACAGCAAGCAAATATAAAACAACTATGGGACAGTTGTTTTATGTCATAACCTATATGACACATGAAATCTTTTCTTTTTGGACATCCCTCAAAGTCTTTACTCACTCCTGTGTTTGGTTTTCTCTAATTAGGTTTCTACTGAGCAAATCCCCTGCTCAATTTATTGTAAGCAGGGAGTTGTAGGTTGATTGTAGCAGGGAGAATTATTTTTTGCAGCCAGGGAGGAACAAAGAGCAGCCGTGTGCCACAGTGAGAAGTAAGTAGAAAGCAGAAGATCCCTGCCACGCATCTGCTCTCCCTCTGAATCTAGCAAAAGGAGAAGCATAAGATGTGTCTTATCCGCTCAAAAGAAGTGGGAAACCAGGAGGGGAAAAAAATTAACCAAATCCCCACCAGTTGCTTCAAACCTGAACCCGGGTGTGTTCCTTTCCCTGTCCACACTGGAGGTAGCTGGAGAAAAATGTGTTTATCCTACCTGAAAGCATGCAGGGGTGTGGGAATGCAGACAGTAAAGCAGCAGCACAACACAAGTGCTTAGAATCAATCCCAAGCAATGAACTCTGCTTTTCCTTCATTAGAACACACAGGGTATGGCAGAAAACTTTTGGAAATATTTGAGACCCTCCCCAACTCCACTCCTCTACACTGTCAAGACATGGGACCAAGTGTTTCCCCTCCTCAGCAGATTATTTTGTGGAGGGTCAAAAAAACTCAGCAACTTACACATATGGCCCATTTTTCAATGAAGTGAGTTTTAGTATTATGAAGAAAAAGAGGATACATTTTAATATAAAAAGTTAATTTCCCCTGTAACACAATTTATTTATCCAGTATGTCCTGATTTGAAACATCTATATTTAAAATTGGCTTTCCTGTAGTAAAACTTTATCACATAATTTTGCATGACATAGTTAATTTTTAAAAAAAAAATTATATATTTTATTTCTGTGTTTATGGCTTTTTTCTTTAATATGGTCTCATTATGTATGAACAGTATAAGCTTTGCCTCAGACTTGACAACCACATTAACAGGCTGGAAGTGAATTTTACTCAAGTTAAAATTCTTATTCAAAATGTCAAAATATATATTTTAATATCAGTTCTATTAAACAAGTACTTAGTAGGCAGTTGACATTCTTAAACCGGTCTTTTCCTTGGCCTTGACACTGTCGAAATCCCAGATAACTGCGTGAAAATTTCAACCATTTCTAACTCTATCGGATTTACTTCTGAGTTATGTTTGAAGTACTGTGCACTCATGCCCTTTCCATCTCCACACTGAATTTACTGAATTTCAGATTATGAAGAGAAGAATTCATCACTTAATAGAAGTTTGCTCTTAATACTTGTAGTCCCCAGAAAAAGTAGCTTTAAAGTAAAACAAATTACGTTTTCTCATAATACATGTCAGTGTGACTATGAAGGCATTGGGTTTTAAGTAACAACTGCAAATAAAGCTCTTATACTGTGTTTAAAATCCCATGGAGATATTTGAAGATAGAAGGAAAAATACGTAAAATACTCTAGTGTTTCTGAAAATAGCATATAAATGCTTGGGAGATACACTTGTATAGCAAGTTAGTTCTATTATTTTGTAAGTTTTGAATTATAAAACTGAAATTGCTACTGGGACAACAGACATGAGAACATAAGACCCCTTTTCATGTGCAAAGATTACTTTTAAGATGTATATATTTGTTCCCCTTTTCCTTAAAGAGAGAAAATACAGTGTGTACTTAGAATATGCAACACCAAAATAAAATTTGCATATATTGCTGAAAAATTATCATTTTTCAAGCTGCTTAAAAGTTTCAAATCCACCACTAATTGCTACAAAAATTTACTTTTTTTCTGAGATCATCTTCATGAACTTAAACACTAAAACTCTACATTAGCAAAGTAAGAATTAGAGATTATGTATTTTGTTCATTAATGACATTCTCACATTGCATTTTTTTAATGTAAACTACTTTACAAATCTTTTTCTTTTTTTTTTGGTAGACAGTCAAACTTCAGGAGTTTCAGCCTGTAAAACAGGTTCACTTTTCCCCAAAAAAGGGTGTTTCAACTGGTTTTGCTACTTCATTTTAACCCCAAGAGATGGGAAAACATGAAATTTTGGAAGTATGGTGATTGTTTTCTCCTCTACATTAAACAAGCAAAAGCCTCTAGGACACCTCTGGTTTAGACTCCTGCTGTTATTTGGAAACTTGTGGCTTTAAACAACACATTTCAACAGGGAAATGTTGCACAAATGTCCACCTGAATTAGTGGAGAAGTTTATAAATTTTAGGAGTCCAAAAGGAAATGTCTTTATCTTCCAACTTCCCTTAAGATTAGAACACCCCATTCTAACTCCTCCTAAGCAGAGCCTTTGAACTATGGAGTCCATTCCATGCACAGAGTCCATAAACTTGCATTTTTTTCCTTCCTAAATCAGTGAGACTGCCTCTTTACAAACAGACAATATTCTGCAGCGGGCAAAGGCACAAAATACAAAAATTAGCACAACCAAGATAAAGCACAGCAAATTACAATGCAAATAAAATCCTACACGATACATTACCTTCCGCCTCGGGCACTGAAAGGCACTACATGGATTCCCAAAGGCCCGCCGTCATTGGAGACTTCTACGAGCTTTACCATATCACTGTGAGACAATGACGAATGAGGGAATATGAACATGTACCGTGAAGGAACCAAAAAACCCCACACAAACATACACAGAAAAACAAAACCATTCCAGAAACCGAGTCATGGTGATGAAAGCATTGTTGAATACTACGTACCTGAAGATTAATCTGATGGCATGAAAGGAGATCAATCATCAAAAATAGTTCAATTAATAGAACCATGAAAAAATTAAGATTTTTTTTAATTTAGCTGAATACATAAAAATAGGTCTCATCATCACTGCACGCATATTGCTTTTTTTCTTTCTTATCCTAAAAATAAACTGAACATTGAGCAAAAATACCTTAAATGCCACATATAATTTTTCCTCAGAAACCCAAAAGCTCATCATAGCACTAGCATGCTTTACTTTTTTATCTTAGAGTCAATGCTAAATTTTAACTTTAGCTTTCCCAAAACTACCTCATAATCAAACAAGAATTATTAAATTTTTAATTGGCTAAATCCTTCTGGTTTTAAAACACATTTATCTGTTTTATTGTAATTCCATTTCTTTTACTGGAGGATTGCTGTATCTCCTTACTAAGCAAAGTTTCCAAAGTAAGATTTAACTGTAACATTCAAAATCGACCAGACGTCCCCTGAAGCAACCATGCATCTAGCTTTCAATTATAATTTTTGCTGTAGTGAGGAAAAAAAGCAGAAGAAGGAATTCAGGTTCAGAAAGAGACATGCAAAAATGGTAGAAATAGATTTAGACCAAATCTATTAATGCATTTGAAACATGCCCACATCTGGAAAGGTGGAATATAGCCCATGGACCATAAAGAGCTATAAATACACAAATGAGAAAATAATACGCAAAGGCTGAACCTCTCAGTAAAACTGGAAGTGAGAGATCTGAACAGAAGCCACAATCTAAATTTGTGGCTTATGCCTCTCTCTAGTATTACATACTTTTTCCATATTTCCTGGCACTATATATATATACACACAGATCATCGAAAACTTGTTTCTCATAAGAATACAAATAAAATTTAATCTCAAAATGGAGCAAAGAGCAAGACAAATGCCCTGTGATAGGAGTAAAAGATTTTCTACTTCCTTCAATAAGCTCTTGATCATATGGTGACCTATCATGAAAGCTTGCAGCTCTTAATCTGTAATTTGAGAGTAACCAGACCACATATGGTTGGGAAGTCAACACAAATTCTGGGTTACAGTTTGTTTTACGTTTCTCTTACATTAAATTTTTAAAATATATTTTTAAGTTAGCCTTTACGTTCACTGTATGCCTCAATTGGTGTCTGAACTTTTACCTTGTTTTTTAAATAACACGAATGGAAGGTCTCCATCATTATTGTCACTGTTAGCTCAAGAAAGTAGAGCAACAACCGGAGAGCTGAGAGACTTCTGCCAAAACCACATTATTCTTCAGACATGGACCAGTGTTTTAAGACTGAGATCAATACAGCATTACATACTGTTCCATGTGCAGTTTCCGTATAGGTTGACTTAATTTCCTTCTCACTGTATGTTAAGGCTAAGTTTTCATTAACTGGTGTGCAAAGGAGCTCTCAGGATTCAAGCAACTCCTCCAACCTCCAAAAGGAACTCTAAAAGACATTGTTTGCTATTGGTAGGCCCATGATTCTCTATGATCAACTTGTTTCTGACTTTGCTGTTAGCTTAGAAGAGAATTAAGGGCTAAGAAAGAGAACAAGTGAGAATCTGTATGGTGCACCTGGAACTGTGTTAGTGGAAACACAGCTTAAATTAAAAAAAAAAAAATAATAAAAACCACTTATTTTCCATATACAGCATACACCATATAGCTTGTTCTAGTGCTTGAGTCAGTAATTTTTCAGTTGTTCAAAATGCACATTTAACATTTTTGCTCTCATTTTTCTTACACTTTTTCTTTAAAAAAAAAAAATCTATCCCAAATTCAAATGTTAAATTCTGTAAACAGAAAACAAGAAGCAATGATCACTTCCTATGAGAGATTCTTTCAATCTGGCTTCCTGATTTTCTCAGAAGTTTGGGCCAACTGCTTCAAACAAACATGCAGCAAAGTATGAGATTAAAACAAAACATAAATGAAGTAGCATATGATAAGAAGTCAATAAGTTACTTAAAAGCAAAACCAGGAAGCATTACATTTGACAGAAGTTCTGCAAATTCTATTTAGGAAACAGCATTTGGAATTTACAATGTAACAGTTTTTGTAAAAGGGACTGAGTGAAATGAACATTCTATATCCTAATAGATGTCACCATGACTGTTATCTAACATTTAAATCCTCTGTCCTTAATGCACAATTTAATTCAAAAATAACAGGAGCAGAAGATTTAATTTTATTTAAAATTTAAGTTAATAAATTTAAAAGATTTAATTTAAGATTAGAAGGGATATTTTCTCATTAATTCAATAACAAGGTATGGATCAGTTCTTTTCAATGAAATGCAAAAGGTGAACTTTGCTGTATCTTTGGATGACATAAAATATCATTCAGGGATTGTATTCTTAAATCAGGTGGAGCTAACAAAACACCAGTTTTGATCCATTCGCTAAGTATGAGGTTTTTGACCACACAACTTGTGACCCTGGCACATCTTCCTAGAGACTGAGAACTAGTGATTGGAATTTAGATTTTCCCCGTTGAAATTCTTGCCTGTTGATCTATTTGTACCAGCACTGACCCTATTCATTCTGTTAGGTTTTTTAAGTTCCATCAAATAAGCATCTTCTTTGAGGCAGAAAATCTGCAGTAGCATCAGCCCTTATAAATGTCAAGTTTCCGATGCTCATCTTTAACACAAGCTTTTTAAAGTGTTTAAAATCTGTTTTTAAAAGGTCCATTGTTTAAAACCAAAAAGACACATGACCTAAAAAAGACTGCCCCACTTTCTTAAGAGCAGTATCAGTCATATTATTCTGAGTACTTCCCTAATCTGTGTTCAGTCTTAAGACTCGTTAAAACAATATGTTCTGCCAGTAACTTACTCCAGGGAAAAATTGGTAGCATTCTCCAAACCAGTGTCTGCATGTCCAACAGGCTCAACTCTGCTGTTGTCCTCCTCTGTTCGATCTTCATCCTAGATATTTTTAAAAAAATAATTATTTAAACCTACATTTAATTTTATTAACTCATTTTAGTAATGACATTTTATCATTCTCAGATTATTGGGGTTACCATATGTGCAGTGGAAATGTTCTGCTTCCACAACTAACAAAAATCTTTCCTTTTCTGTCTGAAACTGTTCTAAATTGGTTTTTGTGATCTTATGCATTTTTACAGTGATACTTGTAGCTTGCCCAGTGTTATATCACAATTTTTCTACAGTTATAAAAGCCACGCTACAGAAGCTATCACAGTCAGCATTTTTTTTAAAGGTTGACAAGCAAAAGCACAAAATCAGCCGACGGTCAGCAGTGTTTGGGGAAACTCCTCCCAGGCTCTCCCTGGGCAGGTTTTACTGGGGGCTTGACTGACCACACAAAGCAGAACACTGAGGCTCATTTGCAAAGACCTAAAAACAATATAAGAAAATGCAGCTTCTGTAATTCCATGAAGCACCAAGAGCTTTTTAAACATTTTATTACAGCATTTATTAATAGATTGCCAGAGAAGGCTGACATCAAAGAGCTAGGTGAGGCTCTAATGCTAACCAATTGATTTTATTTTTAATTTCACTTTCCAAAAAGTACATACATTATTCACCAAATGTACAGCTTTAATGTCAAAGTTGTGAATGCTGTACCTCCAAGTTTAGATCACAGTAATTGAAGGACTTCCAGTAAGAAGATCTAAACCCATTCTTCTGTGTATCTTAATTATTGGAAGCTCATATTTTGCAATACCCACGTAATGAAACAGAAAATATGACAGAGTGTGAACAGTAGGTTTCAAACACAGACTCTAGGGCCAGAGCCATGAGGTCAGTGAAATAATACATGATCGGTTATGAGTTTAGCACACAGAATCAGACTACTTATTAAAGTATTGAAGAGATGTTAAAGGCAGGCAGAGACAGTTGGCAATGTCCAACTGAGATTTCCGCAGGGAATCTGCAATCCAGGAGGCTGGATGCATCAGGCCTCCGTGGCCTATGGATATGCCTTGTGCAGCCTGGAAAGCAGCACGCTTTGTGAGCCCAAGCTGCTCGGAAGCCTGATGATCCTGTGTCTCAAGAGGTGTTAATATGCACCTCCTCCTCATCTCTCTCTGTTAAGCACAAGGTAAGTAATACATTCCAAAGGTTAACCAGCACCTTGAACCTGCCTAGAACTGTATATTTACTGATTGCAGTTGAAGTTCCATATGTACCTCTGCATAAAGTTTAAAATTAAATAAATATTGAAATCTCCGTGCCGATTATCTAAAGTCACACGCAAAAAGGTTTATAAAGCAAAATCAGAACATTTGGAGTTGTTTCACACTGAAAAGAGGCATTCCAGACCTTGTTCCATACAGCATCTTGCAAATCACTGTTGCCATGGGTTTTCTGGTCTGAAGTTAGGGATACTGCTGATTGTAGAAAACTATGTATTTTTATTGCACTGGAGCTATTAATAGCCTAAAGAGAACTCTTTTCATCAGAGTTGCTGATGAAACCCAATTTTGAATCTCACTTATGACAACAGGTCATCACAGATGAATGTGACTTTGTTGACACGATGATTTTTGGCAATTTTTAATGTGTGGTTTTTCCAAACAAACATGCAAGAAGTATGTGTGTGTGTGTGTGTGTGTGTGTGTGTATATATATATTGAAGAAAAGATTGAAATAACATCCTATCTATTTGTAGATATGCATCTGCCAAAAAATAAATGTCTGGCTTTATGCAGTGTCATTTTAGTAGACATCTATATATGTGCAATGTAAGCATCATTCATTTAGTAACACTTGGGTCCTACACTTACCACTTTTTAGCCCCAAAAGCTTTTCTCTAGACTACTAAGACTGTAAACAAACCTCCCGTCGCCCCACTCAGCATTTGCAGCACTGAGTCCTTTGGGCTTGCTCTTGATAGACCTGCCTTCAGTGCCCTCCTGGGACACAGCCCCCTGTGCAGTGCTTCAGCTAAACCCTTGTACAAACCCTTCTTTCCACCCCTCCCAGCCCAGAGAGCAGCTTTGCTCTTGTTCCCACCATTCCTAGGCCTCTCCACTTGTTGGACATTCTGTTTCCTTTCTTTCTGTCCCACCTGGTGGTCCAGAGGTTTTTCCTGCCAAGGAGAGGAGCATCCCTCTGCCTGACCTCGAGGGCAGCCAGGTCAAAGGAAACAGCCAACTTAGCTGCCTCCTGCCTCTATGCACCTTTCAGTATTGGGGTATAACAAATCAGAAACTGCAAATCAAAAGCTATGTAAAACAGATGCTATCTGGCACCATCACATCCACATTTTGTGCCTTTTGTTTCGGGAATCATAAACACAGCAAGTTTTGGAACCACACTGACTGTCAGTTATCCAAGCAATTAAGAAACAGCAGCTCCCACACGCCTCTGTCTGGCTTTTCCTGGACAGCAGACAGATCTGCATCAGAAACATGCATGTGCCCATAAATAGGTGCTTAGAGGAGGAATCATAATCCTAATGAAAGCACTACTGCCATGATCAATAGATGTATGATGCACCCTTTTAAAAATATTTAATATTACAGTAATCAGACTCTCTTTTCTTCTCAAAATAACACAGATTTTGATTTACATTGAGTGAACTGAGAGAAAAATTGGACACCTGCAGAGGGATTTCACTTAAAATTCTGATTTACTATGAAAAGTAACTAACTAGCTGTAAAAATCTTTGCATCAAGCAAATATTTCTTCATTTGGAAAGCAGTTTTCTTCTGAAAGACAAATTCGACCTGGATGAGGCAAACAAGGAAAAGGACATTTTACAGAGGAAGAAACCTTCTGTGAACCCACATGGATATTACTTCAGGTATTTCTCAGAAATACCTGATTTGTGGAAGCTCACAAAAGTGTAAGGTTTCTTTTCTCTGTATAAAACCACTGATATCTGCTATTTCAAAAGATACAGTTTTTAATGTACAGCTACTAAAGACAGAATGTGGTGGTTTTTTCCAAAATTGAAATAAGAGTAATTAAATGATCCTTTCATCTTTACAGCACAGAGGAAAATTTAAAGCAACTCTTTCAATGTACTTCTCCATATCTTGATGTGCTCAGTGTAAAATTTCCCACTGTTTGAAAAATAAAAAGAAATCATTATTTTTCTAAGTTCTGTAATAAAATTAATGACTCAAAACCTGAAAAATTATCTTAACTGCTCAAAATGGACTATTAGTGCTAGAAGTTCTACCTATAAAAAGGTCCATTTCATAGTTCACCTGCACAGTGCTAATGAAATACATGTGAAAAGTTGCAAATGGGGTTTTTATTTTTGAAGACAGTCTCTCTATCACCACCTAGGATTACCAAATCTGCAGAGTTAAGAAATGTCAGCAGTATTCTTGCCAACAGAACCTTATCCAATATATATGAACCCAAACAGTTCTTTTAACTACATTTTCTCAGAAAATTTCTGAATGAAATCTGCCTAGTGTAATTTCGAAAGCTCTAAACCAGCCATGCTTTCCCGGTCTTACTGAAAACCTTGATGTCCATTACCAAAATATCAGCTCCTGCCTCCAATTAATCCACAGCTTCATCTTCAAAGAAGCACCTTCCCACTCATCTCTGCTGCTCCATACAGTTCTCATGAACTCCCCAAAACAGAAGCAGAACTTCACGGTCCCTTGATCTTTTGACAATTTTCTAAAGAAAACTCAACATCAGTCACGAAGTCTGAATATTAAATTCCTACATGTTTCATTTGTGCAGCCTTTGCTAGGTGCCTGCTCTGAGAAAGCGAGGATCACAATCTGCCTCAGGCAGGCACGATGGGAAATGTGCTTAGGAGGCCTGTAAGGGTTATGCATAAACCTATCTTCTCTGAACACTTAACCCCATTTCTCGAATTCAAGAGCAAGCCTTCCATTCTACCAGTGACTGGGGGAAAAAAATGGAAGTAAAAGTGTTTGGCTTGGGTGGTTTGGTTGGGTTTTTTTCAGTTCAGGGGGGTATAATAATTAATTCATTATTGTGCAGAAAGTGATATTTTAGTGACAATGCCTGTATAAAAGAGAGCAAACTCTGCTTTCAAATTACTTGAGCACGTCTTGGCAAGGTCTGCTCCACGGACCACCAATACAACTATAATAAAAATAGCAACTACCCTGTGCATTGAATCATTTCAGCTGGAAGAATTCTCTAAGATCATCAAGTCATACCATTAACCTAGCCAGTCTGCAGTATATGTGTTCCAAGATGAAAGAACTGATTTTGGTAATAGATTTAGACACACTGAAATGCATCTGCACAAGGGCAGGATAGAGAGCTCTGCATAGGCCTCCTTTACAGTTTTTGTGCATTTTCCCAACTCCTTAAGAAGATGGCAAGATGAGCTATAATGATTAGGAAAGCATTGATATGTCACTATTGCTGTAGTAATCATCTTTACAAAGTAACTTTTGTAAGTAATTTTTCCTAGGAATTATTGCTTTTATCACACTCATCCAAAGGAAATATGATGTCAATACTGTTTGCATATTTTAACATGATGAAAGGATGACTTGCAGGGACATAAAGCTGTTTACCTGCTGAGCTGGCAGTATGCAAACAGCCAGACTTTTCTGGAAGTCTTGCAATGCCCAGACTTCAACGAAATGAAAAGCAAAGACAGAAGATTTTTCTTGGCATTTTGAAATTCTTCCTATATCCTCCTTCAAGAATATGACTGATTTAAACTTCAGATTTTATTGAGCTGATGTAATGCTGATAAGCTGTGATAATGTTATTTCTGAATGTTGCAGGAGTACCATAAATGAGTATGGTATTCAGTCAGCTCAGTCCCTCAGCAGTGGCTCTGAGGCCTGAGGTCTGGCTGGAGACAGCATCACCTCAGGGAGCATCACAGCGAGATTCACTTTCCCCGGGAGCATCAGACACTGGGTTGTTTGTTTTCTACTATTTAATTTTTTAAAATTTTAGCATAGTGAGTGTAAGTCCTGTAAATACCAAACTGAAAGGATCCAACATGCAACAGGTGCTTTAAATTTTACTGCAGAAAGGGACAGATTATCAATAATGACAAGCTCCTGACAATAATTTTTTTCCTCAGCCAAAGCACAAATAAAATAAAGCTTTTGCTATTAAGATATGCCCTTCCCCTCATATCTCCCCTTTTAGTCTCTTGCACTTCTCTGTAATGATTATGGAAGAGACATATTCGCTATTAGTCTCCTGGCAGCTGTGCTTCATAAATGTTTGTTTGGTTCTTGCAACATAAAGTAGGTTCTCTCTCTCTCTGTATGATCACACTTGATGGGAAACAGCTCCTAAGGGACCTATTTTCCTGTGTCTTAACTAGCACAAATATAGCAGCATCAGGCTTTTGTGCTAATGTTCTCACTTTTTGATTAACCGGCCAAATCTCCAGAGAATGGCAATTTTCAATCAAATCTGAAGAGCAGTTACAAAGACAACATGGGGAAAACCCAAAAAATATTGAATACAAAAAATAGACTATGTTCCCTCTTGAACATACATATATATGCACAAATAATTAGGTGAGAGCTTTGTGTATTTCACAACAGCCCTGTACTGGGTGCACTGCTATTATCAGTAATCCAGGGAGAGAGGAACCTTACATTAAATCATCATCCACCTAAATGCAAAAAAAAACCCCTTCCAAAAATTATTCAATCTTATGTATATGTATGTATACGTATACACACACACACACACACACAAGTTGATATTCACTTTACATCTCAAATATCCCTATGTTACTCACGTCCTTCTACAGGATGGTCACCCTGCAATTGGAAATGACAATATTCACAGCGTTTTTATATGCCTCACTACTCTAAAATGAAATTTGCCTTGCTCAGTCAAATCAGTGAATAGATATCATACAGAAATAGAGGAGTGCAGAATGGAAGGGATTTCTCAGGTCTCTGATGAATATCAAATTCATTCCCTGCTATCACAGGCAATCATCTCTTATTTCCCATTTATTAAACTGATCAAGCTGAGCCTTAAGCCTGGTTGGCTTCACGATGGCACTATTTCTGTTTTGAAGTGCCTTAAAAGGAAATGTTTTTACAGATTTAAAGAGAGATGAATTTGATTTCCTACTGTCCAAAAAGCAGAACACCAGAGAGCCAATGAATACAACTTGATACAACCTTCCTTCGGCAAATATATGTGCCAATTCATTCAATTTTGAATAACTAGCATTTTTTCATTCATAATGACTTCTTAAAGCACATATTAAAAACCTGGCAATACTAAGAACAGCTGAAGAAGTCCTATGGTATCCCAGTGATTTTGTAGCGTGTATCAATTCAGAGCTTCACTGAAGTCTGTGGCCTTTAGGGGCTCAACAACCTGTGAGGCATCACTGAAATGAAACACAGATGTTCTGTAATGATTTGGTGGCACACATCTCTATCACACAGCAAGCCAGGCTGGTGGCAGGAGCACAACACAAATACTGCTTGGCCATGTAGCAGAGCTTCCACGAAAAAAGATTTTTACTAGATTATGCTGCAGTTAATTCTTTTTACAGTAGGCATTGCAGACAGCACCGAAAAGTATGAGAGCCTTTTAAGAGCTTTAGTAGGTTAGGCAAAAGGTTTTCCGAATAGTGAATTTGAGACATTTTGCTGCTTCTCCTTCTTCACAGTAAAGAAAATCTTGGGTATGTCCTTACAGTGGTAGCTTATCAACAAACAGCAAGAATTGCATTAAAAGTCAAAAGATTTTTTTTGTTGTTGATCGAACATGCTTCTTAATTCATGCATCTGAATAGTCTCTGCCTACCAGCAGAGAAAAGAATGTTGAGGAAAAGGGAAAAAATTATTAGCCAAAAATCGCCAACACCCATGCAACTTGGCAATCCCATACAGGGAAAACAGCTTCAAATGGGATCTGACAGGAAAAAGCCCACTAGTAATGTTTAAAGCACCACCGATTCTCAAGCATTTCACAGTGTGCATGGTAATCGTATTTCACAGACTGTATTTGCTGTTTGACTGAAAACTACAGGGTTTGTTTTCCCCAGACTGAGGTCATCCCACTCTGGATTGTTTCAATGACTTCTCCAGGACCACTGACAGTCCAGGGTGGGAGGCAGAGGGAGAAGATGTGCTGCAAAGCGATAGCTACCAGAACAAATCCATACATCTAGGTTCCTCTACAGATGGCAAGTATCAAGTGGATAACAAAAATATGCAGCTGTCCCCACCAGATCATATTTAAGAGACATTTTAAAGAAGACTCAAGTATTACTGGAACACAAAACTATTTTTGCGGTCATTTTGCAACAGCTCTAAGTCCACATATAATATGCACCACTTTAACACTCATAGCACACTACAAAATAGTATAATGATGACAAAATAGTGTCCTAAGTTTCTGTTCATTAGCAACTGGGTGAAGTGTTGCCAAATTGAACTTTAAGAAATACCTTCATGATATGATTTTTATATTAAAGAGAGACTTAAAATGATGATAATATTGGGGTCCTTTCTAATCTCCTACACTGACTTGCTATATGATAGTGGCAAAAATCACTTGTATTGGTTTAGCATAAATAGTAGGAAAAACCAATTGTTAATCCATTTTGGAACTAACAGCTAAGCTGGCCAATCAGGTAAAAGGGGTACACCCTCTGGGACACCGCTTAAAAACAGGAATCTTGGGAGACCNTCCACATATAATATGCACCACTTTAACACTCATAGCACACTACAAAATAGTATAATGATGACAAAATAGTGTCCTAAGTTTCTGTTCATTAGCAACTGGGTGAAGTGTTGCCAAATTGAACTTTAAGAAATACCTTCATGATATGATTTTTATATTAAAGAGAGACTTAAAATGATGATAATATTGGGGTCCTTTCTAATCTCCTACACTGACTTGCTATATGATAGTGGCAAAAATCACTCAAAAGTGCCTTTCCTTATTAACATGTTGGGGATAATATTACATGTTTGCAAAGGCAAATATAAGATTCTTGGATGTGACACTTTGAAAAGCAGAAATATTAAAATGGATCTCAAATAGATCTCAGCAGCAGCTTAGGATGCTAAGCCACAAAATGCCTCTTGCTCAAAGATACCAGATGTGCTTCATCTCTTCTGAGCACCTAGTAACACCTGCAGTGCACAACCAATTTTTTAAACATCTTATTAGATGCCAAGTATATGCAGAACTACAAAACTCAAGGCATTTCATCACATAACAAATTTGTCACGTAGTTCACTTCAGAGTAACCTGTAAGTAAAACCAACCACAGATAACAAGAACAGCCAGAAATGATTTGGCAGGATCAGACAAGGCTTCCCAGCCCCTATAGTGCTGCCTGTTGGGGAGCCCACTAAAATTAATCCTTAAAACCAAACGTAATGAAAAAATCAACCATAAGATTAGATGCAACAATAAAGCACTAACCTCTCATGTGCTACATATTTGAACTATATAAAGCATGTATTGTCACACTTTTAATATTAAGTGAAGCATCCAAAGAGCTTTCTGAAGGTCTGATCAATAACAAATTATAGACATGTCCTTTGTATTACAAAGAGAAGTAACTCTCTCACAGACCCACGTACAACTATAACAAATTACCTCAAATTGATTGTTGCCTTAAAAATGGGTTCATTTTGTGTAACTGGCTAGTTAACAGTCTTTATTCCACTTTCTGTTTCTCCTCAGGATTCAAAACATATCTGTTTCCCAGGTGTAAGTATGCTCTTTGTTTGTTTTAAATAAGGTTTATCTACAAAACATTTCCATGTTCATATCTCTGAAATTTTACACTCTTCTCATATGATTCACAGACTGACATACAGACCACCAAGATCTGCCAGTGTAAAACAAATACTAGGGTTCATATTTAATACGGATTCAAAGTCTTAGATGTCAGAATCATGGGAAGTATCCTAAAAGGAAATAGTTATCAGCTTTACTTCAAACAAGGCTACAATTATAGGTCAATGTATAATCGAATTCCCCTGCAAAGTTCAGCCCAAAGGCCAGGCCTGGTTATCATTACCTGAATTACAGAGGCATCCCCACATGGTGAACCAACATAAGTATAGCACTCGGCATGTAACAAACACACTCGGGTTGATGTCTTCACATACAATTCATTTTCCCTTTGATCGTGGCGACTGATACATACATTGCTCCTACAGAGCAGCCCTTGCTAACTCATGTAATGCCTGCACACAGAGAGGAAACTGCCCCTGCTTTGGCAGAAAGTGCTTCACTTGAAGTTTTTCACAACAGGGGTGACTTTTACAAAATAAAGTCTAATTTTCCTATACAACTTGAGATCTTCCAACTCCACAATGGCAGGTAATACAGTTCTGGGATTTCAGTACCAGAAACATTCTTTTGATATGGAGAAGTTGATGTTTATGGAATTAAAAAAAGCCCCACAATACACTCCTAGCATGGATTGTTACTATGGCATCCAGGAAATAAATATATACACATATAGATAGATATAAATAGATATGCTTCTAAATAGACATATGTATTTAGAAGGCCACAACAACAAAGACATTATTTTGTTTTTAAGGTACGAAAAAAACAGATTACATGGCACTGCTACAACTACACTATGTTTGTGTTTTTCTGTTGAGTAGTCTAAAGTAGGTCAAGCTAGGCTCATCCACCAGTTCTCCTATAAATAGATCCACACTGAATTCACCTGCTTGTAACTAATGTAGAGCAACAGAATTTTAAATACTTTTCTCTTTAATCTGACAAGTTAGTTTATTCTCTATATAGACACCAGGAAAAAAAAAAGTCATTAAGTCTTGAGTGATTTTTAAAGGCCAAAAAAAATGACAATGGAAACATGAAATTGGGACAAACTTTCCCTGCAGAAAACCAAGTGTACATGCCTCCACCTATAAGTTTAGAGATCTAAAAGACTTCTGCAGAGATGTATTATAGATAAGTCACATAGTTTCCCCTTGATATTGAGACAAAGGAAAGGAGGCAATTCTGTATTAATCACTTCACATTTTCCCTGTAACACTCCTGAATATATTATTATTCACCTCACCTTTTCAAAGACTGTGATTTTCATCCTTCTGAGGATTTTTTTTTAAGATACAAAAAGCATTTCTTATTTAGCAACTTGAATTTGTCATTAGGCAATTTTCAAATAGGTCTCATAGCTCTTTTATCCTTATTCCTTTTTTTTTTTCTTTTTTAATCTGAAATGGTCCCTTGTTGCTTGATTTGCAGATCTGTATCAGCATGCAAGGATTTCGCTAGCTTCAGCCAAGTACAGAACAGTTCAATCCCCTGGAGCACTGAACGTAAGAGTCAATTTAGAAGCAAGGTAAAAGTATAGCACTCTGTTCCCCATCACACAAAACATCATTTTACTCACACAGGCATCTTAATAACAAAATTCAATTCTGGATATTTTTCTCAGCATGGCTGAGGACTGTTCAGAAATTACATCAGAAAGCTCACTGAAGACTTAGCTTTCTAAAAATTTGATTAAAATACCTGTTTCCCAATAAGGCAAAAGTCTGTACATTAGTGTGAGTTTAAACTTAGGACATATTTTTTGAGTTCTGTTTCCTTTAGAAAATGCAACTTCCAAAGCTTTTGTTTTTGGGTTACTAACAATCCCCCTGTTAGTTTTGCCCAAAGAACCATAAAAATCATGGAATGGTTTTGTCTGAAATGGTCTTTTAATTTCATCTAGTTTAAATCCCCTGCCATGGGCAGGAATGCCTTTCACTAGATCAGGCTGCTCAGAGGCCCATCCACCCTGGCCTTGAGCACTTCCAGGCATGGGGCATGCACTTCTGTGGATGTGCCAGTGCCTCACCACTCTGACAGTAAAGAATTTCCTTCTAACATCTAACCTAACATCCTTCAATTTGAAGCAATTCCCCCTTCTCCCATACCACATGCTTTGTAAAAAGTCCCTCTCCAGCTTTACTGAAAGCCCCCTTGAAGTACGAGGAGGTGCTATAAGGTTTCCCCTGAGCCTTCTCTTCTCCAGGCTGAACAGCTCCAACTCTCTTGGCCTGTCCTCAAGCAGAGGTGCTCCAGTTCTGGTCATCTTCATGGCCTCCTCTGGACTTACCCCATCATATCTGCATCTTTCTTATGATGGGGGTCCCAGAGCTGATGCAGTGCTCCAGGTGGGATCTCGCCAGAGCAGAGCAGAAGGGCAGAATCACTTCCCTCTCCCTGCTGCCCACGGTGCTTTGGATGCAGTTCAGGTCACGTGCGGCCCTCTGGGCAGCAAATGAACATTTTCAGGTCATGTCCAGCTCCTCCTTAACCAACACCTTCAAGTCCTTCTCCTCAGGGCTGCTCTCAAACCATTCCTCACTGAGCCTGTATTTTGTGTTTGGGATTAACCCAATCCAGGTTCAGGACCTTGCTCTTGGCCTTGTTGTACTTCACGAGGTTTGCACGTGCCCACCTCTCCAGCCTGTCCAGTTCCCTCTGGATGGCACCCCTTCCCTCCAGAGTGTCACCTACACCACAGGGCTTGGTGTCATCAGCAAACTTAACAAGGGTGCCCTCAATTCCACTGATATTTTAATATCATATCATCTTGCTTAAAGAAAAATCCATGGGTTTCCTCTCATTTAGCCAGTGACTTGTGTCCATGTCTCATTTACTAGGATTTGCTAACATATAGCTTTGGTTTATGACTTTTTAAATTTATATTCATACCAATTAAAAGGAAAAACACCTACACATCTGTTTCCAAAGGTCTTTTGTGCTACACATCAAGTAGATGGACAAACACACCTGAGGTAAAGGAGCCCTAACGTGCATATATCTTAACAATAAGTCTGACTCTTTCAGCCCTTCCTTCCCTAAAAGAACAAAACCAGGCAAGGTTCTGGCCCCAAGTCCCAGAGAAGAAGGATCCAGAAGGGAGCCCCAGCCCTGTGATGGTGATGCAGGACACCTGGCCTTGATGCAGAGGGACAAGGAACCCAAGCCTGTTCTCAGCTCCTATGAAATTTTGAGTGATGAGATTTCACCATTTTGTAGTTTCATCTTCTACTTCTCTTTCACTGAATTCACAGTTGCATTCCAGCTTTTTTTTCCTACCTCATTCCACTGAGAAACTCCATTAAAATTGCTTCAATTGAGTTTCCCTGTTATGCTGTAAAATTTTCTTTTTCAGTCTTTTGCACAACATGGATTTTACCTTAGGCACCAAACAAATTCACCATTTTAATAACAGAAAATGCTATACCATTTTTCATTGTCCTTTGCTCAATTTGTTTTGTTGAAATCAACATGAAAAACAATTTCAAACTTCTCAGTAATGCTTCATTTACAAAAGCTCCATTCCAAGTGCCTACAGGGTTACAATCTGGTCTATGACAATTTTATTCATTTTTTAATCAAAAGCATTAAATCAAATTTAAAATAAATACTACTCAGTACTTCTGCAAATCCCTCCAGCACAGTATGGCAAAAGCAGTTCATGGACAATTATTACTTTAGCTTCACTGCACCCACAGGAAGATTAGAGGTTGTTCTCCAAATTATTTACTTGAGGAAACTGAGGCACCAAAGATTCCTTTCCCTATTTTTGAGGTTCATCATCCTTAGATGCTTTCAGTTTTGGGTGATGTCAATGAAACAGAGTCTTACTTTAAGAAAAATGCAAAATATTCACAAGTACTCCTGAACTTACCTAAAAAGGCAGCACCACAGGCCCCATCATCTCTTGGAGGATGGTGGCGGGAGAAAGGCTGGGAAAAGCACTGACTCCCTTGGAGCAGTTTGGTCCTGGGTTCTGGGCCTGCACCAGCACACGTGCATTGCTCACTGCCTTGCAAAACCTTACACAACATGTGATACAACACGATCAACAGCCAAACTTCATTATCACCACCTAACTAAGCTATCCAAGGTCCACCAAAAACAACCTCTTTGTCAAAAATGTACCAAGGAACAAAGTGTAGGACATCACACAACTGCTACAACCACAGCTCTGGAGGCACTTTGCAAACTACCAGTTACCAAAAGGAGGGCATTTCAAGAAAACACTTTAGTGCCATTTATGGCAGCAGAAGAGATCCCAGCTCCTCAATAAAATGAATTCTTTTAAAACTTCTTCTAAGAGATCTTTTTTCCATTTGCAATTCTTTCCCTTCCTTTTCCACACCAAGTTAGAGCAGTTTGGATTGATTGCAGCATGTGTGATGGTGGTACAGCATTTCCAAGGAATTGTATTTTCATCCTGCAGCCCATAATAACACCTCAGCCTGGCATTTCGTTATCCTGCAAGGCCAGCATAAACCACAGATGTGGGTTGTTGAAAGCAGCAGCCTCCTCTTCTCCCCTCCCCAGATGGTCATGTCTGGCATTGGATTCCTCTGTCCACCTTCGCCTTGCAGTTTATTCAAGCCTTTGTATCATTATACAAAAGATCTTAATTAAAATTAATGTTTAATAAAAACTATTTTAATTGGTTACATTTCCCAGGCTGGTCCAGTTCAGTCTAATTAACAGCCTCATAAAAGCTTGGGGAGGCACAAGGGAGGAAGCAAAGCATGGCTAAGACTGCCTCTTTCAGCAGCAGAGACAACTGAAAATGTCTCTACTGCTGTGGCCTCAGACTGTTGTTTTTAAGTGTTCATCTGCAGTCCCAAAAACAGCTCAAGGCACTCATTTCAGCATTCAGTAACTTGCACTATGTCCATCTCTCTTTTAATATCATCCCCCTTTTATTACCTCATTCAAAATACTACCTCTTTTCAACTAATCTAAATAATTGTATCTTGTTCACTGAAGTTGCTATATCAGCAACTCCCCTCTTTCAAAATGAGCAGGCTTTCCAGGAATGAATCCCTCTTGCCCTTGCACACTGCTGACCTATTTTCTGTAATTTGTTTTTTCCCTGCCAGTTTCTAATCTCCAGCAGAACTTCATTTGTCACCACATAAGCAGTTATTAAACACCTTCATATGAATTACTGAAATTCGACCATCTTCCTTAGAGGAGACGAAATTAAGACAGAGGCACAACTATGCTTTTAAACGCTATTTCTTGAATGTATTAGAAGTTAAGATGCATAAACAGGAAGGCAAAAAAACACACCTTATTGTTGAATTCCTCTTCATCCATCCCACCCCAAAAAAGGTGAAAATAAAGAAGTCATAGACAGAGAAAAGCATGTACCCAAGTGCTTCTCATCAGAGTCATAGCACTTTATGCATAGATGTTTGCATAAACACTTTTTAAGGTAAACAGTAGCATTTGGGAGAGCAAAATTCAGTAAGAAACTAAAGAAATATTTGTTAATTAGAATTAAAAAAGCATAGACACAGCTAAACCCCAAAAGCATAGACATTTTGAAACCGTATATTGAAACATTCTGATTTTGACACAAGGTTTTCTTAGTTGTCATTTAATCAGTTACAAACTAGCTTAGCCAGGTTGAAGGTTTCAAAATGTACGGGGAACTTGTCTATTTCCCATAAATCACATTTGAATCCCAGATCAGCCAATCAATGAGGCTAGTCCAGGCTAAGACCTCCCAAAATAAATGTTTATTTTGCTCTAACTCTTCACACCTATTTTCTGAACCTGGAAAACAAAATACTTTTAGGAAACCAGGTGGAAGCAAGTCCTATTACCTTTCCATTCTGAAGCTTTTTTCTTCAAAATATGAGAGGAAAGCTTGAAAAAACCTGAAGAACAGCCAAGTGCTGGGATTTCAGTAAGAAGTGGAATCAAGCTGTACTGAGAACTTTTTTCTTTCTCTACATCCCTGGGCAAGATCTTTGGCCACCTCCACTTTCCAGCGTCACAGAACACGTGAAATTTCAAACCATGTGTCTGGGCCAGTCCAGCACCTTGCTATGGCCAGAGGACAGTGCAAGGACAATACTGACCTACCAGTACTGACTAGATGGGAAATAGAAAATTATCTGTCTTTATCGTTACGGGATGAGAAGAGTGAATCAGAACGTGAACCTTTGAAACAAGGTAAAGGCCATGATATCTTATATTAAAACTGATTTACTATAAATGCAAAGCCAATTTAGAAAAAAAATTAGAAAATTCTATGACAAAGGCTCCTCACTGAAATTAATAAAGCTCATGGTGTTCTCATAAGATTATACGATTTGAAGAAAAAATAGGGAGAAACAAAACAGATTAGTTCAAAATCTGTGAATTTTCATTTAATATAATCAGCAGGTTACTCTGACTCCTATTTTTTGCAGTCTATCCTCATCTACTTACAGGCTCAGAATGATTCCTTAGTATTAATACTTAAAATCTTTCTGCAGTTTGATTAAAATAAAAACAAACAACAAAACTTAAATATCTTGCACACATGTATTCTAAACAGTAGAAGTAAATTAAAAACAAAGTGATGAAATTTGCCAGTGAAATGCAACTTAGGTTTAAAATGATCTTTTAAAACATGATCAATGAGTTTTGAGACTTCACTATATTACACTGGTGGACTGAGAATCCTGGTGACTGAGGAAATTGAAATATGAATAAACGCAAGATAAAGAATTTTGAGAAATGCAATCTAGCCTAAGCTTCAAAGGGAAGAATCTTGGAAAAAGTAGCACCTCTCAAAAACATAAACCACCAAAAAACCCAGGAAAAATAACCACATGTTAAATAATTAGTCTGTGATAATACTGAGGTATGTTTAAAATATCTGGTTTTAACTGCAGCATGAAATAATTTGGCATCAAATTTAGTTCAAAAAGTAATTTCAAATAGCAATTCCCTTTAGTCTTTTTCCCTCTTGGGGTAGTATGGATGAATATTAATGTAATAAGTACTTCTTTATACTGTAGATGAATAAAACAAAAGAAAATGGGCAACGGTATGACATCAAATATTAATGAAGAAAATTAGTCAAAAAGCATAAGTAGCAGTGAAAACAACAGATTACTGGAAAGATTACATTACTCCTCTGTCTTATTTACCAGCTCCACAACAACATTCAAGAAAGCAGACGTGGAGTGGACCAATGATGTAATATATGTGCAGTTAACACACACCTTATGGAAAAGTACTATATTTTATTTGTTTCAAACTAATTCCTGGTCTGCTTCACCTTCACGTAGCACTGAGTTTGAAATGCCTGAAGTGGAGCAGACAACCGCATTTCCACTTGTTTGCCTCTTTGGACGTGACTAGAAAATATGTCCCTTAAAAAAAAAAACAACAAACAAACAAAACAAAACGAAAAAGCCCCACATGTAGAAAGAAAGTATTTAGAAACCTAGTAAATTTCCAGATAGTAAAGTGTGCAACCTGTGGATGTGGAGGGGAACAGAGATACCAGTGCTCATCCACCGTTAGCCTGGCCATACAAAGACAGAGAGGGGACTTCTGCTGACTTGTAGCAAGGAATAAAGGAACATCTCTCCAGCTTTATGAGAAAAAAACCTACATCTTCCCACTCATCACTGGCCCCAATGAACATCAGACAGAGCGAGGCACAGACGCACACACAAGCACCATCCATCCAGTGCTGTGTAAGCTGCAGCAAACAGAGTTAAACATAGGAAAGTTGGAAGCTTTTTGTCAATGCAGATCAGGTAATCTAAATAGTAGCTGAGTACTAGGGAGTTTCCTGTCAAAATGAGGTAGTAAAGAAGAACAAAGGATATATTTATAAACCTGCTTTTCCCTATAAGAAAATCCTATAAGAAATACACAAATACTGAGCTGTTATATTCTGATACAGGTAAGTAAAGAAGGATTAAATGCTGGATAGGGAAGAAGATAAGAACAGAACTTCCATGTGGAACAAATCCATGTAGCTGGAAGAAAGGAGGTAAAATGAGGCTAAATACCAGGAAAAAATCCTTAATGGAGTGATATATCAGATTTCGAAAGTCTCCCAAGGGAAGAAGCAGGATCCCCACTGCTCAACACATGTAAAAGCAGCATGGACAAGGAACTACAAGATAGGCTACAGGGAATAACTCAATACATAGCAAGAGGATGGCTCAGATGACCCAATAATATAACAGGATTTAAAATGAGTAGATAATTCTATTATCATTAACCACATTCACAGTAGTACAAGCTAAAACACTGTTGCTATGGCAATCAATCCTTATGCATCCTTGCAGAAAATGACTGAGATACAAGGGATGGAGCTGAATTGAACCAGCCCTTCCTATTCTCAATTAATTCAACGTACCAGTCAGCTGGGAAACTACCTAAAACGAAAGTTTACTTCAAGCTTCCCACAAGCCTTTTAAATTATACAGTAAAGCACAGCTGAGTGTCGGGCATTCAAATATAGCTTATCCTTAGATTTACACCGTTAGTTAAAATTCAAGGTAAGAGCAAGGCTCCAGTTCAGAGGGGATGCTGCCGGAAACAGACTGGTTGCTCTCATCATTGCATTTGGAATACCTAATGCTGCTTGAATTCTCCCAGCCCAAAGTAAACTGACACTATGGAAAGACCAATGCATGCATGGTTTTGTTCTCATGGTATTACAGCTCCATCTCATGAGAATATGAGACAACTTGCTATCCATGTAAAAGGCAAGAAAAAAAGACAGCAGAGGTAACTGGCACTTTCTAACAGACCACAGTACTGAAAGCATCCTGCTTCGTATTCTTACTTTATACTCCCAGCTGAAAACACACCAATTTTTTAAGAGTCAAGCCACAAGATAACAAATAATCAACAGTCTCTTGATTACTTATTATTAACTCTAAATCAACTCCATGTTTTTACTGAGTAGTAAAAACATGCACATCTCTCAGTACACTGGGAAATGGACACCGGTTTGCTCCCTCAGCTTTTCTCTTTACTTATGGTAAGAGAATATTTGTCAGGAAATTGGGAATTTAAACCTGGGAATAAAAATTCCTTAGAGCTGGGGAAAATTTCAGCATTCAAATTTGAAAAATGTAATTTAAATAATATCTGGTACCACTCAAATACAGTTTGAATATCTACTAGTGTATATGGAAAATACCACTACATTCTTTTAATGGCAACTGATAATTAAAACTAAGCACGAAGAGTCCTCTTCCTCCAAAACAAGCAAACAAAAAAAGTTTACAGCAAGACACAACAAGAATTGAGTAGGAATGAAAGTTCAAATACCTAGAGGAAAAATCACCATGCCCTTCCAGTTTTGTAACGCAGTAAAAGGTGGTTACAGTGTTTTTAGGAAAAGCTAGAGGCATATGCAGACAGAAGAGTCTAATTCTGATCCTTGGAAATTCCCAGCAACACTTCCTTTCAAAAAAAAAAGTTTCAGATGAACAGAGTATTACTTTTTTTGGTCTTTTGATAATCTACAATACTGTTAGTAATGTAAAGCAGCCCACACAAAGAGAGGGGGCATGATAGATTATAGGAGATACATATTGGAAAAGGAACATGTTTTCACCTGCTAGTGCTGGTATTTTAATGTAATCCTTACTCAGTGTTTTGTGCAGCACTATACGAAATATTCATTAGAAACCAAGGTGGGGGGGAAAGATCAAAAGGGAAACAAGTCCATATTCTGGTCTGAAAATCAACTAAGAGCAAGCAAGTACACCAGGAGGTAAATCCAGACTCTAAAATCTTCAGTTACAAATATTTGAAGGAGGCTAAAGAGAAACTAGCATGCTTTTAAAAAGCCACTACATTTGACCTTAAGGAAAGTATTATATTTTAAGTGAGAAGCAAAATATGTAAGTCAAGAAAAAGATCAGAGCAGCAGTGGAGTTTCTAATACTCACAAACACATACAGAAGCAAAACATTCGGTAGATGTGCTATACAGTTACCCTTGTACATAAAAAATGTATTTACACAATGTAATTTATTGAGAAAGAACAATCAGGGATAAGCAGAGAAAATGACTCAAGTACTATCAGAAGATTCTTGAAACGCTAGAACATGCCTGATTGTGTGTGAATTTTGTTCAACTGATGAAGATACATCATTTTTATTAAAAACAGCCTGTAACACACTGCATGTATATTTTGTTTCTATTTTAATGTATTTCATTAGTATTTTTCTTGGAATTTAAACCAAAACCTTCCTGCTTGTGTGAGCTTCAAGTCATTAGTGAGAGAACTTCAGCCAATGTTTCATGAGAAAATTACTGAATTATGTCTGTTTATGATTATAACACAGATTTCTCAAGAAAATTATTCCCTCCTGGGCATTAAAAGCTAAATGACTATGAAAGACTAGAATGTGTTGAATGTGATCAAGCTAGCTTTTCCCGCCAAAATGCTTCAATTTAATCCAAAAGTAATTTCTTAAAACTTAAACAAAGTCTAATAAGTTATTTCACTTCCAAAAATGACATGCATTTACTAGGAGACTCAATATAAAGAGATCATTAAAAAAAAACCAAAATGTGAAGGCCAAGAATTTTACTATGCAACTGCTGTAAATAATTTTTTTTTTTAATATAAGTTCATGGATGACTCAAAAAGAGCATGTGTGAGAAAGAGAAAGCAATCCCAGTGCAACTGAGAAATTAAACTGAAAAATTAAAGCGAGGAGCCAAAAAACAGACACACAGATGGTAAAAACTGGCAAAAATTAAACGTAAAAATCATGCTCTTAAGTACCAACAGATGCAGTGACTTTAAAATATTACTCCTTGAGGATACACAAAGACAATAATCCCAGATTGTGATTCCTGGGCCAGTCTACCGCTGTGCTACAGCCCCAAAGCACACTGTACTGAATGGAGAAGAAATGATGTGTCAGGGACAGGGATATCTGCTCTGCCAGCCTGCTAAAACAGAAGGGAAGCAAGTTAAACTAGCCCACACTGTGAAATTAATGTCTTGGGGAGGGGGAATCAACTTTTGTCACTGAGATTAGAGAGGTGACTTGCAGATTCCATTTACAGATTTATAATACTATAGAACTGAGCATGAACTGGTTATTTGAGCATTTCTGAAACGTTCCTACTTGAAACAACATTCAAGCTTCTTGCTCCAGATGCAAAGAGGACTGTGCTTCCCAGATTCCATGTTGTTAAACACTGCCACACTAATAGCTTTGCTGACCCCAATCTTATTTAGGATCTCCTAGATTTTAATCACAGCAATTACCTAAAAGCTATTCCAGTTTAGACTACTGGTATTAAGACAGGGAAAGAAAAACAATCCAGGGTTTGAAAATCGAGAAATTGATGTGTAATACCTATATGCTTGAAGTTCAGCCTTTCCTGAAAAATCTTCTTAGAATCTAAAGTTGAATATTATTACTATTATTATTGCTTTAAAAATACATGATGTAAGACCAATTTTCCAGAATGTTAAATGAATTCAGTTGATGCTGGTTTCCGTGACTGAAGAAACCCAGAACCTTATGCCATCACTGTCATTTCAGGCTAGCTGTAGACATAACTATAAAGACCACTGTTTTTTGAAAAGCTGAAAAACAGAGTCAAATTAAAAAATACATATATATATATTTACTACCTCTTCCAGTATGCAGAAGTTTACACTGGGTACTTTTTTATCTAAAACAATTACTGATGCCAAGATAAGCACAAGAAAACTCAGCAACATGAACGTTTTAAAAAAATTACATGAAAAAGCTTTGTCTGAAAGTTTTAGAAGTTATATACAGACACACGTAAACATACAGATGCTCATATATACGTATATGTATGCATGTCATCAATGTCAACACTTTAAAATAGTGTTCCTAAAAATGTGCAGTTAACTAATTGCTCTGTATTTCTATTATACAAACAAGTATGGACCTGTACTTCATTTAACTCTAATATTTATATTAATGAGCAGTAACAAAGCTAAACTATAAAAGGAATGTGAAGATTCGCTGTGTTCTGACTGGCAAACAAGGACGGCAAATCCAGTGAACTTTATTTTTTGTAGAGTCTCCTGGCTGAGATGACCCAGAGCGGTACCGCTTCTCACCAGCACAGCCAGCCGGAGCCAGCGCCGGCAGCTGCTGTTTGCTCTGCTGAAACAGCCCCAGGGGCAGTTTCGAAGTGACTCCCACCACCCAAAACGGTCTCGGCTGCACTCAGCAGATGCAAGCACCGCTCTGGTTTCACCCAAGGTTTCTGAGGTTTGGCTTTGGAGTGAGACAAGTCAAAGCGTGCCTGACAGCAACATGCTCAAACCCCCAGGGGCCACCATGGGAGGGCACAACTCTTCAGCTGCGCCTCCTTTTATTTTACGCACACACAGTGACTCAGACACGAGAAGCCATAAAATTAAGCAAGCCTTAAGGAGCTGTGTTGCAATGGTGTAGGTAGATATGTGGGTTCACATTTATCCTAATGTATCGACTTTGTTTTTTCCTACATATTTCCCAGCCTACATCCCAGTATTTTCTGCTGTCCTCTGACACACCAGTAGGGAGCTGAAATGCCTCCTACCCAATCTTCAGTTTTTCAGTAAGACTGACATTTGTTAATTTGAAGAAAAAATTGTCAGAGTCCTTAAACTACATTAATTTCAGCTACCCATAATACTCCAAATACACACTATCCTACTGAAATATAATATTATGTCATTTGCATGGAGAACAGTTTTAAAGACCTTCAAAAGTCACCAGAAAAATCCATCAGTTCTGAGAGGATGAGTTGAAAGAGTTTTCATGAAGAGAAAGCTATTTATAGTGGGAAAGTGTAACTACAAGGAAGAACTACTGATGGGCTTGCTTTATGAAATCTGTGCTTTGTAGTAACAATTAGTGCCTAGAAAACCAAGATAAATAAAAATGGCATGATGGAATACTCAATGCAACTTTTAATAATTTTAAACAGAGATGCTCGCAGATATGGCCGCTTTCTTTTGGGATATTTAATTTAGTCTGTGCTTTGGATAAATGAGTGGAAATTATAAGCAATCATGAGTTCCTACAATAATTGAAAGTAAAAATTTTTCAAGACAAATGAGGGTATTGCAAAAGGAAGAGGAAATTAAGCTTTGAAACAAAGTGACTGAACACTGCCTTCCTGCCTAGTATTTGGAGGAAATAGAAAGAGAACCAGAGGTTTTGCTCATACTGGATACCTCACTCCTCATGTGTTTATTCCACAGTCTGTAAAAATGCCTGCAGTACACAAACCAAAGGGTAATATTTTTCCCCTCCCATTTTAGAAATAACATTTATATGTATACTGCCCTGATTTTTAACTGTGAAAACAAGCAATATTTTCAATTGGAAATGAAAATAATAGCCAACTGATTTTTCTCAAATTCATAAATAGTCAACTCTTGGCTGGAAAAAGAAGCATAAAAAGTTTCAGTCCAAATGAAGTTGAAGTAACCACACACAGATGGCATGAAAGCAATACCTGAATATGGAATCTGGGCAACAATTCTTATTCTTAAAATACCACATCCAAGAGATCAAAAAAAAACGGTAGCATTTTTTTTTTTGAAAAATAAAATCTTTACAGCAGTTTATTACAGAAACTCTTCTGTTCATCCAATTGATTGCTTCTACATGGAAACACTAGTTGTGCTGTATTTGCTTTAATTCTGTGTATTCTGAGTATGGAACCTCCCTCATCCACAGTAACTGCATCACTTACATATTGGTGTTCTTTCTTTGGCACAGGGAGCCAGCAAAAAAACCTCACCAGTGCCACAAGGCAGTTGGCAGTTAGTTCTTGGGTCTTTTGGGAAAAAAAATAATTATTTATTAAATAAGATTAAATAAAAGTATCTACAAAAAAGAGAGGGCTTTTTTTTTCTGTTTTGTATGCGACATATTTAGAAGTAAATAACTTCCGCATACAGCCCCATTTCCTAACCAACTTAGTTCCTCTTGTCCCTGCTCACCCCTTCCCTGGCCCTGGATAGGAAGACGACCATTTCCTATGCAACCCCAAGTAGTTTCAAGATCGATTTAGAATGGACTTATTTTCAAATCAGCCATTGAATGAACTGGCGGGGCTGGCCTATTATCTTCTTTTCTCACCCAGTTATACTGAGGAAATAAATTAAAATCTTATGGTATCTCGCATTTAACTAGGTCATATTACGTAATTCCATTCACTCACTCGCTGCACTCTCTAAATCTTGCTGTGTCGCTTCATGAGAATCATGACATTTCTCAAAGTATCCTATAAATTACAGTAACCACTTAATACATCCAGAGAGTACTACATTCAATAATGAAATGCTCATACTTAAGCAATAAAATCAAGATTAAATTTAAAACCCAAAATAAAACAAAAATCCAGACAAATTACTTCCACATAACTCAATTATTAACTCTAAGTTACACAGTATCATTCCCATTTACAGCAAAGTGCAACCGTGCCATTAAAATGGTCTGTCCATACTGGATTTTAAAGAATAAGCACCTTTCCTGTTTCCATCAATGGAAGATAAATTAACGATCACTTCCACAACAGAAAGGATAAACGTGGCCCTTTTCTGAAAACACCTTCCTCACAATTAGTGAAAGAAAAATTCATAGAAAGAAAAAATATTAAAATCATCCTGGTATTATTCAATAAATTAGAAAAAGATAGGTTTTGCATTCAGATAAAATCTATCTTTTTCCCTTGCCCAAAATAACCACTTCGGCTTTATTTCTGTTCTGCTTGGAGTTACCTGACTTGCAGGTCTCAGCAGTGATTTACCTGAACCTCCCCTAAAAACTATAATGAGAAGTCAAGAGCTCCTACATCCATATTCTGGTCCAGAGAAGTTCATTTTAGTGTATGAAGTGTTTTTATTTTAATGTAGGAAAGAGTAAAACTTCCACTACAAATTAATAATATAAATATTAGTTTAAAATAATTAACATAAGCCATTTAAGAGAAAAAATCGTATCAGGAAGAAAATCAGAGTATTAAAAAAACCAAAAAGGCACTCATTTTTCCATTTAAGGTCAAGAAAAAAAATTCTACAGTGAGAATTAGGTAAACTAAAAATAAATTAATGTGAAGCATAACCTAAGACCAGTCTGGCTTCTAATGCAGGCTTATAAAAGCTTGGTTTGAAAACAAAACCAAGTAAATTATCAGTCCTGGGTTTTCTTATAATTTGAAAGGAACAAGAAGAGAATTATTTACTCTGAGGGTGACAAAGCACTGGAAATGGGTGCCCAGAGGGTTTGTGGAGTCTCCCTCTCCAGAGATATTCAAAACCTGCCTGGATATGATCATGTGCAGCCTGCTCTAGGTGAACCTGCTTTAGCAGGTGGTTGGACTACATGATCTGCAGAGGTCCCTTATGAGGCAAATCACTCTGAAATCCTGTGGGGGGAAAGAAAAAAAAAAAACAACCAAAAAACACCAAAAAACCCAACCAAAACACCAAACCCACAGCATCTGGGACAGCCATCTAATTTTGAATGGTGTCTCTCAGATAGAACATGGGAAAAACAGCATCAGGACTCCACAAAATAAAGCAGGAAAGGGATTTAGGGAATGGAGTGTAGAGATGGCACTTCTTTCCTTCCAAGGAACTGGCTCCTGCCCCATAGCAATTTGTATTACAAACCATTAAGTAAGTACATAGGAGGAAGAGAAAGGTAGAGCAGAGAAAATAAGAACACAAAATGAAAGAGGGAAAAAATGTAAAATATCAACACCATGTACTACCAGTACCACCTTCTGAAACAAAAATGCGTATTTTGTTTTTAAGCCTTGAAGACACAAGTAATCACATATTTACACTTTGGTTAAAAGCTAGAATGCAGAATGAGCATAATGTGAATTTTAAATTAGGAGTACTTTACCAAGAAGGGCAAGGGAGAATCCTCTATAGACACAATTAACAGAATTGCTTTAATACACTTAAAAGTTTTAACCTTTGTGATCTTTGAAGTGAACAGCGGAACTGCATCTACTTCAGGTTTGCACCAAAGGACTGTACAGCCCTGGAAAGTTTCACAGTGCCGTAAACTAATGAAATAAATTATCTTAATTTGGTTAGATCTATTTTCATTAACTGTATTACCCACCGAGGGAATGAGGACAAACTTTAATTTTACTAATGTATTTCAGTTCTGCATTACTTTGGCACTCTGTAATTGCAGCTCCTGCTCCGTGCTGCTCACGGTCGGGGCCACCTCTCCCTGCTCTTTCCGGGGCAGGGAGGGCTGTGCCGGGAGAAGCTGCGGCCATCACCACCCCAAGCTGGGCTGAACACGACTAACTCCTGCCACACTCCCATCAGGACCACTGCGGACACAGCACAGCAGCACCAACAAGTACATTATGAAAACACAGAGCATTCTTGTTATAAACAGGTAGTGGGGATTCATTATATATACCTGGAGTAGAAAGTAAACATATGAGAAGATAAACCCTTTTCACAGCATGAAAAAAGAAAACAAAGAAGAAAAAAAGAAAACACTGCACACATCCTTTGACAAAATACATTTCCAGGGCCTTAATGGATTTTCAGATCTCATTATTTGACCTGCTGCCATGGACAAACAGAAGTCTAAAAGGAACAAGATAATATTGCTCCACAAAATATTTAGAAAACAGTCAAAAAACTAAAAGCTGTAATTAATTGAAGGCTTCCTACAGCATATCTCTGTAATTTTAGAGAGTATTATTTATACTGCTGGTATGGTGTGTTCATTACCATAAATTACCATAACAACAGGATTATTTTAATAGCTTGGTCCAAAAAGGCAGAAAACTAGCAGTCTATGGTTACTAGCAAGTCAGAAAATGGCTTTCACGTGTGACAACACTTTCCAAAAAGTTTCTGCAAAACAGAGTGGGTCTTATAGCAGACAGTAGAAGAGACAGAGTTGTGATATCTCACTCCATTTAGCGCTGTCAGGCTGCACCTGCAGAACTGTGTTGAGTTCTGGCTGCCACAGTCCGTGAAAGACAAGGATGCACTGGAGAGGGATCAGAAGAGAACCGTGAAGATGATTAAAGGGTTGGAAAGCATGCACTGTGAAGAAGGGCTGGGGAAGTTAAGTTTTTTCTCCCTGGAGAAGGCTCAGGGGGACCTCATCACATTATTTGAGTACTTAAATGGTATCTACAGAAAGGCTAGAGGCTCTCTCTTCACAAAGAGAACACACAAAGAGAAGACAAGGGGCTACGGGTACAAGTTGCTTCAGGCAAGATTTCATCATATTACAAGAAATGTTTGTTGGTGGCCTTTTTTTGGTTTGGTTTAGTTTTGTTTTTTTGAGGATTCTGTTATGATCAGAACAATCAGTCATCGGAAGAACCTCCCTAAGAATATGACACAGTCCCCATCACTGGAGGTGGTCAGGACAGGATTGGCCAGGGTACCAGGTAATCTCACCCAGGCTCTTTCCCACAGAAAGCTGAACCAGGTGACCAGGTGTCTTCCAACATGGGCTGTTGATTCTTTAAATTTCAGACCGGTCCATCATCTGCCAGCTTATACTTAAACATCTTTGAGAGTGAAAGTGCTAGAGTGTGAGGATATACACACCTGAACAGGATGCATGTCTTCTTCTATAACAATTAAAAACCATGAGTATTTTTGTAAAATTGCCATTTCTGGCTTTGGTTTGGCTTTTTTTTTTTTTTTAATGTGGACACATATGGAGTTACATTCTGCCTCTGAATCCATATCTACACAGCAGCATATAACTGAAAGTAGACTGTAGCCCCCAACTGTCTCACCTATTTAATACACAGTATGAAATGACATATTATTTTTGAAAGGAGAACAAGATAGATGCCAGCATGAAATAGTGTTTATAAAAGCATCACCACTACAACTGTCCCCAAGCAATAAAGCTGTTTATTCCAACCTCCTACCTCATATAAACTGAAATCCTCAGCACTGAAAAACAAGTTCAAATCTGTTCATGACTCCAAGACAAATAAGAAGTCTCCTATCTCCAGAATATAGAACTGTGATCATGTCCAAAAGTGTCCATTTTCTATGAAAGTGCACAGACTTATAAATTCCACATTAATATTTTCATACATTACTACATACTGTATTGGTTTTATCTTGAAATTTGATTCTATCTCTGTACATACTGAGGCATTTGGCATAAAAATAAGTCTTTCTCTTCCAGGCTTCTTTATTTCTGTGGTTATACACAAACAGTCAGAGAATATTCAACAAATATCTGTATTAATATATTCACATCTGAGGTTTATACAGGAAAAAAACAGATACTCTTTTGAGTTCAGGAGACACAAAAACTCTTCTATGAGTGTAGACATACAAAAAAATCAGAAAAATATCAAGATAAGACTTAAAAATCAAATTGCCTTTAGATATGGAAATTAGAATTAGATTTAGAAATCTGGATCTGAATCAAGTTAGACCCAAAGTCAGAATTTACAACAGAATAGACTTGTGATTCTGATTCTCACCACAGAAAATCATGGTGGAAATTTTCACCTTAAATGTAAGAAACCATAAATACAGAGATAGAGAACTTACATGCCCATCCTAAGAGCTTGTTTTTCCCTGGCCCTTTTTAAGCATTCTGTCATGTAACAGAACCAGCCCAAGTAATTCCCAGATGGAGACGTGTCTGTGGGAACGGGGCCCTCCACCAGCGCCAGAGCCTCAGCTGCTGGGAGCAGCTCAGCGCATCCAGCCTGGAAGTGACCAGCTGAGCTCATGCACGCCTCAGCTTGGTGCAGATCCATACTCCAGTGGTAAACAACAGCAGTTTGGCTAGTTTTTATAAGTACTCACATAATAATCACTGAAAGATGGTTTTCTCATTTTGGAGCTCACTACACATAGCATTTTTTCCTATTTAATAAGAGCAACAGAGGGAGAACACTGAAACAAAACTAGAGAATAATTACTTAATTGTGGTCCCATACAGACCAGTGATAGCCCAACACCACAACACTCCTATGGGAAGTCAAACGCTATTAGAAATTGCATAAAAATTTTGACCATATTACCTATATAAAATATTTAATAGGGGTGATTCGTCCAAGAAAAAAAGGAAAAAAGTAAGGAAAGCATTATTACACGTGTATTTAGTAATGGTTCCAAGATGTCAGGGCGCTCTTCTGGCAGCCAGACAGGGCATTTGGCTGCCTCAGACCACTGCCCTTACTGAGTTGTAATTGGCCCTCTTCATGCTGAGTGGAGGCTGAGAAGCCAGCACTTAATAGCTGACATTACATCTGAGCATTTGAGCGCCTATGCTGAAATACTTCATATCTTGCCAATATAAAGAAATAAAGGGAGCAGTCAATACCTAATTACCTGGAGCAGCACCAGCTAAGAGAAAATATTCTTTGGCCAAAACAAGCTTTCCACCATCTCCATTGTACAAAACCCAGAAGAAACAACTGCTGTAGCAGTCGGGGTGTTGACAGACCTATCAGAGGGAAGCCCGTGTGATCACAGGGTCAAGAACCCACCTCAAGTAGTAAAAAACCTTTATCTGCAAGTGGTTATGGGACTGGGGAGACTTTGAACTCTTTCAGGAGCACCTTGAGGTCTTCCAACCAACTCCTTGATTAACATAAACCTTGAGTAAATCCTCCACCAGTGCACTGGTCACTTCTACCACCTGACCCAGTTACAACTATGCCAAATTACTCAATATTTAATCATGTGCCAAGCCAGAAAAAAAGCAACCAAATGACATTTGGTTACATTTACTCCTCCCACGATCAGCCTCAGTGTTCTTGCCTAGTTTCACAAATGCTGGGAAGCTTCATGGGTTACACACACACATCCCCCACCTTTCATACAGGACTTCCACTGACGACCCCCTAAAAAAGACCACTCTCTGCATTATGTAGAGCTCTGAACACATGCATTTCTATATTTTTGTGATAGATATGCTTTATAGGGAGTATGATAAGCTTTAAAACCATCTTTGTATTTTATGCTGTAAATGCTGCGTTGGTTATATGTTCATTAAGGTTGTTATCACTAGAGACAAATTATGAAGTGCATGCTCCTTGGAGAGAGAGGAAAACAACAGACTCTACCATGACATTTAACAGAGTAATGGATAACCAGTTAAAAATGATTCCTCTAACTATCTAAATGATTCCTTTTTCCAAACCTTAAAATCCAACTTCTTATAATGACAATAATTTTTACTGCAGTTTCAACCTTTACACGTGAGGAGTTTGAGATAAGAGCCTCCACCCCTGAGCCTCCCCCACCTTCAGGCCATGAAACAGAATTCACAGACCCTTCCACTTCCACTACAGTTACAGTCACAATAAAAGATAAAACCTAAGGAAAACAAAAAGCCAAAATGCACCTGTCAGACAAGAAGAAGCACAAAAGAGGTACATTAGTGAAAGCAAAAAATATATACATTAGCCCTACCACTATGAAATATTTAGATATCAATAAAATAGATGAGCAGCATTGCTGCCTTCTTTCTTAAGGCATGAAATAGAAACAGGTTTTTTGTTGTTACATGAAAACTTGACAAATCCACATGAAATTAGTGGTTTAAATTCACCAACTAAACTCTGAAGCTTTGAAATTTTTTTTAACTGACAGTGCTGAAATGCATTAATTTATAGTATCCAAGTGTTTAAAGAGAGCACATTTAATCATATTAAAAGCAGGCCTTATTTTGCTGAAAATACAAGCTGAAGGCAGGTACTCTACAGCTGGAGATACAAGACCCATATGCTACTTCCACGTCTGATCCTGCTGCAACAGGAACCTGAGAAACTGTACCAGATTACTATGGACAGATGTCATGAACAAAAATAACATAGGGAAGTGTTCCATACAGCACATTTCAGCTCAAGGAGACAGCAGTAGGAACCAGCTTCTCTTGCCATTTCAGAATGCATTTGAGTCGCTCTAGTCTCTGGTTTTCACCGGATACCAGAAAGCTATGGGGCAGTTAGAAATCAAACATGTTCTTCAGTAATAACTAAGAAATTCTACTCCACCTCCTACCTTGTTTTCATGCACTGATATAGACAGACACCAAATACATAAATGTATAAATATATATACGTATATAGAATTACGTATAGTTTTAACTACACTAAACTTGTTCTATTTGCAAATCTGATCAACTGCTTCATACTTAAGTGAGGTTGTTTTTAAGATTTCTTCTCCTGCTCTCCTCACACCCATTCTCAACCAGCTGAGTAAGGAATATACAGTTTCAATTCAAGGTGTCTTGTTTGCTGTCAGTTCCAATATTTGACTAATAAAACAAAACTGACCATGTGAGAGAAAGTTTCTGTGTACCTAAACTTAAGGAATTGGTGAATTGATTCAAGCCTCCCTGGTATAAAACAGCATGAGGCCAGATTTGATCAGGGCCCAAGCAAGTCTTGAGATGAACTGAGGGAAGAAAGAGTTCTCAAATAAAAGTAATATTATCATATATATTAATAAATTTCAGAGAAAGTAAGATTTTTACACTATTCTTTAAAGCTTGGTTGCTGTGGGGAAAAGGAAGGTGTTATGGAGGGCAAGGTGAAGAATAAAAACCAACTTTTTCTCTTTTTAAGATATTTCAGAATTAAATTAAAGATTGCACCTTTTTTTCCCAAGTATTTGACAAGCAGTAAAAAAGAATTAATTCAATGAAAGAGTAAAAAATAGAGTCACAGAATCACAGAACGGTTGGGGTTGGAAGGGTCCTTAAAGATGAACTATAGCCCCAACCCCTCTGCCATGGACAGAAGCACCTTTCACCAGACCAGGTTGCTCAGAGTCCCATCCAACCTGGCCTTGATGGGAAGGGGCATCCACAACTTCTTAGAGCAACTAGTTTCAGTGCCTCACTGCCTTCCTAGCAAAAAATTTCTTCTTTATATCTAATCTAAACCTATTATCTGTCAGTTTAACACCATTCCCCCTTGTCCTATCACTACATGCTCTTGTTAGAAGTCCCTTAAAAAATCCTTACCTTTCTAAATGTATTCTGAAACTGAATTTGCATTTTTGGCTGCATAGTGGTGAAATGATTCTTTGGTACAGAGTTTCACATAACTTATCTCATGGGCTTGAGAAATACCAGAAGTTACTGAGAAACACATTGATCATTTGCCCTGTGGACAACCAGAGGGCCCTGGAACTAACTGGGAAAAATTGCTAGGTAGATACAGCTAACCAGCACATCCAATGAGAAGCCCTTAAAGGACTCATAAACCAGACAATCTTTTCCATTTATTTGATGTATCACTCTAATTTACTGGAGCCCCAGTAAACTCAACAGATACAAGCAAAAGTAATTACTGCCAGAAATTTTAACAGGCTTCATACATTCCTCCATTTTTAGGCACTAGAACCCAGACAAGTTTACAAAACTGCTTCTCTTAAATCTACTTGAACATTCCTAATTCTATGCCCTTATTAATCCCTGTTACAGTGGTTCATAATGGTTTCCTAGCAACTATGTCCCTTGTTTCACCTTCAGAATGAGTTGTGATGCTACAGATCTACAGTTTGCTCCCTCGTGCTGTTTAGAGGAAATGAGGCGTTGTCCACACAAAAATTATTGTACTTCTTGGGCACATCACACTTTCAAAATGTAATTCCAGTGAATGTTCATTTATGCTAGAAGGTGACAAAATCACCCTGGAATTCTTTCTTGCCTTATATTCAAAAGGAAGAGGTGAGGCCAGCTTTGAGAGAAGTAATTTGAGCCCGGACAGAAGAGCCTTCACTCAACAAAAAGTCTCTGCAAGATGAACCCAGTGTTTTCCACTGCCTCCTCTGAGGAGCCATAAAGGCAGGTTAGATCAGGACTATTCATACCCCTGGTATCTATAATGGGTTCTGCCCTACAGGTTTCTTGGCACTGTTGCTGCCTTACCCTTGGTGCCAGACCTGCTGTCTGCTACTCTTTATGCACGTCCTGGCAAGGTGCACAGAGCACTCCAGCCCCTCCACAGCTCTGCCAAGCACACAGGACCACAACTGGAAGTTGCTAAAATAATTGATTATGCCGGACTGCAACCTCATTGCTTGAGCTTCACCTTCTCAGAAGTGAAGCTTTAACCAGTGGGAAACAACATCCCACAGAGGATACTGAAGAAGATATTAAAAATGCCAGAAGGTGTGGAAGAATATCTCCAAATGCAGCTACTCCATCGCCTACCAGGCCCTTCCTGTCTTTCCTATAGTTTGTCCCACTCTCCCAACGGATTTTCTTTTCCTGTATGTATCCTGCTAAACAGGTTTCAGTCTAACTAATCATCCTGCTGATATGAAACTGCAAAAGGATCCTAATCTTCCAAGTACATGCAGAATCATTAATGTATTTAAAGAATACACCCTCACCCTCATTAAAGAAACACCCCTATAAACAAACAAAAACAAAAAGCAGAGAACTTGCTCTAAAGAAACATCATATTTACAATTTCAAACTGCAAACAGTTAACTCTGGTAAAAAATACGCTTCCAGTCTGCCACTACTGGCAAATTATTTACCTAATTGGTGAACAAATTGAACTAGTTAAGCTGTTCAGAGACTAAAATCAACACAAAGTTTAATATGAAATGTAATATATTAAAATTTCACGTACCCAACATTTTACAAGACGATCATTATTAAGATTTCTAATCCAACTTCTTTTGCTGAGACAACAGTTTCATTAACTGCCATAGTGCAAATCTAATGATGCAAGGAAATATGCCTCGACAACATCAAACAAGCAGAACAGACACAGGAAGTGCCTTCAAATCTGGGCACTGACTTTCCCTTTCAACACAGGCTGATACAGAAACAGCAGCTCACTTCATCCAGCCTAACACTGTATCTTCTTGGAGGAAAACAGCAATGGAAGGAGCACTGGGATTAAATGTGCAGAGGGAAGAATAGAAATACCTAAGACAGAATTTTTCTCATAGAACATATAATTAACTTGCATATAATTACGAGGCATAAAAATAGTTAATAAGTCACAATTGGGAGGAGGTTGAGGGTTTTTTTTATACTCTGTGATATTATTTAAGCTCCTTTTAAACTAAGAATGGGTTTGAATAAAAAATGTTTGGAGTATTCTATGCTTTGGCCAAACTTCAAATATCAGTAAGAGATTTTTGGGTGAAGGAGATCAGTCCCAGGACACCAGTCCAATGTCAGATCATAAACCTTCCCCTCCATTCACACAGTACATTGTAACAAAGCCTGGGCTGTATCAAATAGCAAATTTCATTTTGAAGGTCTTCTGCATAAAGGAAATTCTGGGTTTATGTCCTATTGCTGTAAAATAGAAAATCTGTACATTTTTGTTCAATGCAAAAATTCAGTACTTTCATGGCACATTACATAAGAAAAATGAGGTAATAATCCTATATATGCACTACCCTACATAAGAGCTTGCTGCCGTATTTCCAATTTCCATATTAAAGATGCATTTTCTGTATACATCTGAAGACACTTCTTTGAAAATTTCAGGCACATACAAAGACATGAAGTGATTGCCAGGTAATTTGAATTTCAGACCTTTAAACCTCTGTGACTACCAGCTTATTAATAAATTAAGAAATAAATAAATAAGTTTTAAAACCCCACAAATTAGAACTACTAAATGTCTCAAAAACCCCTAAAATAAAAAGCAAAATAAATACAGACTAAACAAATATAATACTGTCTTAAAATTTATAATTAATATGTTTTATGGGGTTAAAAATAACAAGCATTTAAAAGTACAGTGCCAAAACTGACCCACATTTGGCTATTATGTAGTATTATGGTTGGATTTCAATGGCAGAGTGTTTATCAAAACAATACTAATTAAAATAACCCTGTTGGTATCAATTGTGAAGAACAGCAGCACTCCATATACTACAGGAATGTGTTTATGAACTGAAAATTTAAATTATTTTCAGGTGCCCATTTCAGTCTTAATGAAGGTTTTTTTGAAGCAGAAGGAGTCCCATAGAAATTTAGTCAACATACTGCTGGTGCTTCTATCCTGCTTAGAGAGCCCATGTCAGGTGAGAATACACTTCTTTGTAATAGCCTGGAGTATCATAAAGATTAGATTGATAAAGTAATATATATATATACACATATATATTACCTGTTCTTGCCTCTCCAGCCACTTGTCCACCATGGGATGACTGGCACTTAACGATGAACGAGCATTGTCTCTCTGAAACTGGTTAGACCAGCTATTAGTATCTCGTGGTAGGCTTCTGTAGTTTTCATCTTTCTAGTTTAAAAGAAACAAAAAAGTGTCTTATAAAAAACAACCAGTCCTTGCACATTAACAATGCAGCTGGTTATTAAATGAACACAAAAGGAAGACTGGACCCAAGGACTGATTATGCCCAAATAAAGCCTTGGTGGAGTTGTAGATCTTCCACCCACTCATGCTTCCCTTCCTCTTTGTCCAACCTCAAACCTCTAGCGCACAGATTCCCAAGTACATACTTAGCAAGGTTTTCAGAGCTCCTCGGTTCATTCTCACTGAGAGCAAATGTCCCAAATGAGCCCATTCAGTGACCACTACGGCCACTACATAATTTTCCCAAGTCTCCGTATGTAATCAATTTTACAATCAAAGCAGTCTCACTGCTCCACGTACTGTCCTTTAGACCAGAATAGCATGCTGTAGAGTTCAAAACTTGAATTTATTATTTCACATAATAATGCTCTGCCTGGTTTGCCTGAAGGTATACAAATACAGTCGCATTTGTAGAACAGCAGCAGATGGAGATTGTGCTGACAGAGATACACTGATCCTACTGAGACTGATAATTTTTCTCTTTCTTTTTAATTGATGAATTTGTCTGCACATCTTTCCTACAAGCCGTACAAATTCTTCAGCTTCTAAAGGTTATTAGTCCTTACCCAGTCTGATCACTAAAAGCCAACAAAAGCAGAAGCAGATTCTTGATGGGAGTTACCTTTAGTCTAAGTCAGTGTTACTGATAGCTTACATAGCTTAGTTCCTTCCAACTGAAATAGTACATGGAGCTAAAATTCTGCTTAGCTTTTCAACAGAGAATTATAAATACACTATAATATATATAAGTACACTTCCTTCAGAAGCATTTCTTCAAGTCAATGTTTGTTTATCTTCATGCCAAATCAGATAATTTACAGAGAATATCTATTTTTAAAACAGGATTGAAGTCCTACATATTTTGCAATATTACCATTTTCAGGAATCTCAAAACCCTCTAAAATAATAAACAAACACCAATGCACATTTGCAGCTAAAAGTTATTTTCTTTATTTATAGCACATAGCAGATTTTTGACCCCCTCTTAAATCAATACTTCATTCCATCAGCATAAGTATTTCCTTCCCCCGTTCGCCATACTGACATTTCTTTGGCCTGGAACAGTATTAGTCCAATATTCTAGATTCAGCATCAATTCCCCTACAACTGTCCTTCACAACTTTATTTCTTGTAAATATATGACATGCTTAGCTAAGAAATTCAGGTCTTAGTATAACCGTGAAATACAGCAGTTTTCAAAGCTTCCTGTGCAAGACCAGTCTTCTCCCAGACATATCAAACCTAGGCTGATAACAAATTCCTTTCTTGAAAGATGTTGTAGTATAAAATAAAGTCTTCCATTTCAAGACATTAAAGCTTCAATTCATCCAGCACAAGATAACCTTGTAAAATATGTCTGCACAGGTAACCAACCGAACAAATAACTATCATAAATTACTTTATCCTGCCACAAACGAGGAAAAAACCCTTGTGTCTTTTAGCAACTAAACACAATCCAGAATTCCAGTGCTGGTTAACCACACAGCAAACTAGAAACTTGCTCAGTGTCTTGCTTAGAAAGGGGAAGCAGAAGTCAGCTTTGTACAGCAAATGCCGTAAAAGCCAGGGAACGGTGTATACAAATCGATTTTTTCCTCTTGCTTTTCTTATTCAATTCTTCTCTTCTGGTGACAAGGGTGGCACAGTACCTATAAGCCAAAATAACAATTTCTCTTGTTCAAAGTGGTGGGCAGGTGTAACAACAAAATCAGAATCTGACAAAGAAATAACGAAAAACCATTTTATGCACAAAAACACCCATACAGGTGGTGCATGCATTGTTGTCGCCTAACAATAACCCACTACCTGACAGACCATCACCTAGTCTGAATGAACAGAGATTTCTTCCTATGAAACAAGATGTTTTCTGTATTTCTGTACTTTATAGATAATTCCATTTTTTATTGATTCCCGCTTACTATGTTCAATAGAAACTTTTTAGAAAGACATTTTTATTTATAAAATAAAAAGACCTCTCTCCACACAGCATCCATTATGCTTGCACAGGAGTGTATCACAAGAGCAAAAGAGAAGGAAAGATGCTCATCTAGGGATGTGCTGTTCTTCAATCATTCAATCTCCAGGTCTCAGAAACACAATGAACAGTCACATTACACAAAGTTTATATCGGAAGTTTGTGCTGTAAAAAGTCTCAAGTATCACAGCACTCAATGTAAGTGAAATTATCTAAGCTAAGCAAATTAAATTAGGCCTCTGTTTTGTGTATCTATGCTAATGTCAAGAATTTTGCAGAGTTTACGCCTAAAACTATCTGTGCTGACAGGAAGAGTACACTCATCCCACCTACCAAAATATTTCTGCTTGTCGCCCACTTCTGTAGAAGATTGCCTTCCTCCTTCTAAGACTTAAATCAGCTCATTTTACACAGAAGACATCCAAGTCACTCGGCAATTTTTTCTGACAGCAGAAATAAAAGCTGGAATGGTAGAGAGAGGTGGTTTCTGTAACTGTTTTTGTTTCTCAGCACTTTCACCTCTCACCTTTCTTCAGAGGCTCAAAATATTATCAGATTGGAATAAAATACCAGTGCTGCAATCACACACAGAGTCATGTTGGTGTTAGCCAAATAGTGAAATATTAGAAGATCCACCAGGCACACACAAGCCCCTCCACTCCTTTCTTTGCCACTGCTTTCTGGCAAACAGCTCTCCCTGTACCCCACGAGTGACAGCACTGGGCCAAGCACCAAGCTGGAGGAGGAGCAGAGGGACCAGCACTCAGCACTGCCCGATGCCATCCTTCTCCCAGACACCTACACCACGCAGCCTTAAGGTGCTCCTGGCTACCGGTAACCCCACGCTTGCAGGGGTTTGCAGTACTGCCAGACCTAATGCAAAGATAGCTGTGCCGACAAATTATAGAGGGATGAGTAAAAAAAACATGGCTGCAGCTCAGACATTGGGATTTTCTGAGCCAGCCGTGATGCTGCTATTTAAAATATATATTGTTTGGGGATTTTTTGTGTAAAATACTCAATTGCAAATCCAGAAAGCTTCACTTGTCTTCAGCATAATCTAGCCTTAGCGCACACACACTCCCAACATCCAGATGAAAAAGGTGTGTGCCACTTTTAGATACAATACCATAAAGGAGAAGATTTCTTAGTACAGAAGCCATCAGGGTCACACAGGGAATTCCCATTTCTTCTGGAAATGCAGCTGTAAGCCCTCCTGGGACCAGGGCTGACATGCATCATCAGTTACAATTAAATGCCCTAATTTTTTAAAAAGAAGTTTTTTTTCCCAAACATCTTTGGGGACTATGGGCCATGTCAGCTTTATCATGTTTGAAATGGAAATTGATCAATATAATACTAAAACTGCCAAGTCATAATACCACCATTACACTTAACTGCAGCATTCTGGAGTAATTTTAATGAGGACACATAATCTAACACTTTTAGTTCAGCATGGTGTCCCGGTGGGGTTTTGCTGGAAGATTGGATGAAAGGGGACAGGAAAAATGAAGCAATTTTGCTGCACTTTTAATTTCAGATGATTTACAATATATAACAAGAGTCTCATGAAAGATTCTGCAGCTTGTAGATGAAATGATGCATTAGAATGATCTGTGTACTTCAATTACTAGCTGTCATTGCATAAACTCACTTGTGATTTTAACTTGCAGTTGTACCCCTACAAACTCCAAACATCACAACCCAGCCAGAACATTCTCCATACAGTTCCATATCTGCTAAATCATTTGCTACTTTCCAAATAGTGAAGAAACTAGATTTCCCTTTGTTCCACCTCCTGAATGGCTAAAGTATGGCAAATTTTGGTTGCTTATTTAAAACAAAACTACACTAGACAACATTACAACAGGGGTAAAGAAGACCTCTTCGAAGTAATTCTCAGAAAGACAATTCAAAATTACAAACCAGATTTTAATTAATTATTTCTACAGCAAGTAGCACATGTGTCCTTTGGGACAGTCACCAAGTGAGATCATTTTGGGCACTGATCATTTTTTGTTATCCAGTCTTTCTGCTCATATCTATGCACTTTGGAAAAGGTTGCTTGTTTGGTTGGTTTTAGTTCCTTGTGATGGCCTCAGACTGAGATAGGATTTGTGATGAGAAATTAAGAAAAAGGCTTTGTTAAGTCTTTTGAGGTTATAATTTCACCCAAAAGACTTGGGCAAATTCATTTCTATAAGGGCAATTATTATTGTTGAATCGCTATAAAGGTTATAAAGGTTATTCTTCTTTCTTTTCATGCTCCACTATGACTATGTTACACCCTGAACAATTTGGTGTTACTCTCAGACAGGATGTTAAAAGCTGTAATTAATTACCAAAACATTCACACAGTTTATGTAAGTAACTCTGTCTGATGAAAACATCTGTTTATAAATGAAATATTAATCACATAGACCCATTTTCCATGCTGTCTCTTGGTCTGGCAAATAGATTCCTGGAGTTTTTTATTTGGTTGAGGTTTCACAGTTGCTTTTTAACCAGATTTTAGACAAATAAATATAGGATAGGACCAGACGGATCCCCATTTCTTAAAAAAAAAAAATTTAAAAAAAAAGGCTGCACAAATAATGTCTATTTTACGTAGAAAATACATTACATATATAAAATTAGTTAACCCAAAAGATGCACTTCATGAGCACAAATTCCTTTTAAAAAAAACCCTACTTACACAGATGTCAGATTTGGAACTGTTCTCTCTATTAAAATAGCATCTTTTAACAACAATTTCTCCCAAATGTCAGTACTTTACCTCCAAACTAATCGTACCAGTCAATTCCTATAACTATCCATATAGCTTAGGAAATTGACACTGCTGCTTGGGTGAACTTCCTTTTATTCCTGGTAGATTCAGTTTTCCAAGGTTGGCCTTTCTTGCTGTGTCCTGAAGAACATGACCCCAGAAGCTGCTATAATGCAGATACAGCCCAGCCATTTAGTGTAGAGAAGAAGGAATGAGTTAGTCACCCAGTATCAGAAACCTTTGATCTGAGGCCGCTCTCCAAGGAAAAAAGTAAAAGAGGACTCCCAGTTTAAAGAATTACCACAGCTTTATGTCTTCTTATCAGCTCTGACCTGGAACACAGGTCGTTTCCAACTGGTAAAAACTGATTTGCAGAACATACAAATAAAATAGTCTAATAAACAACTTGCATGCCCTATATATAGGGAAAATAGATGGGAAGAATGACCACTCCACGTTTATTTGGATATTTTCAGAAAGACTTGTCTCAGAAATGACCCTCTATACAGCTCCATGAAAGGAATTAATGTATTATGCTTCTCGAAGAGCTCATTAGATGCTAACAAGGAAAAAAGCAATTGAAAAGCCAGTGTTCTGCTTAAGTTCTATCACCTTACATTCAGAAATTTCCAGAGCTGTGCTATTCCAATTTATATATTCCATGTTATACTTTGACTGACAAGCAAGGCCTGACCTTAAAAAAAAGCAATAAGTATGGGCCATGATAAACAGACAGTTTTCTGTGCAAGTGGTGTTATATGTAAACATTCAGTGTCTAAGAATATGGGCTAAATTAAGAGTAAACTAAGAAACATGATACTGCCTATCCAAAACATTCTGTTGATCTCTCTTGTTTACAACACAAAAATGAAAAATGTCACGATCTCTGCACGCACACATGCAAAGTCAGAAGTTTCCAGCGTGCACTGTTATTTCTCAGATGGAGGGACAGGAAAGAAGCTGCTTCTTCCTTTCACTCTCTACTTATTAATCTCCTAATAAAGCCCCACAAGGGATAATGCAAAACAATTCAAATAACACACAGCAGTTTATATTCAGTAATTATAATTCAGAAACTGGCTTTTATTTCTGTAAGCATTACTAAAAAGACATGGCTTTCCACAGTTACATTTTAGAGAAAAAGAAGTGAACCGGTTAAGTTAAAGTGTCATGAAGCTGCAGTTCTAAATCCTCTACACATTATACTTCTATATACCATTTCCCCTTCTACTACTTTTCATTCAAGTAAGTTCATTCTCTTTTCCTGTGTCACTTCAAAGGCATCTAAAGGGTTTTTATGTATATCCACTAATACATGAATCTATATTGGTATCTGTTTAAATGGAATAATATAATTATGCACAGTCCTGCTATTTTCACCATATATTTGCTTTTGTACCGAAATTCATGTTTTATGCCAATTTGGATTTAGAGAAAATATAATTTGTGAAGTTGTTTGTTTCTTTTAAGTGTTGACATGATTCATTTGATTCCTTGGGAGAGCCAAGAAATTAAAGAAGGAAAAATAAGCTGCTAATTAATTCATTTCAAAGTAGCCTCCGAAAATAGGATTTAACAAATAGCATGCCAATATTAAATAATATTTGAGAAGCTAAGAGAAACAGGAAACAAGGGGATATAGGAAACTTCACAAAGACTTTATATTTAAATCTTGACATGAAGAGTATCTTATAAACCACCAGCAGTAGCCTTTTAAGTGTCGAGTAGATGCTTTTAGTTGGCCGTACCACTAAAACACTGCAATTGGCTGTCTGTATGTTTGGAAACTTGCATATGATGTTCCGAAATGAAGAAAGGAGGCTGGGATATGAGGTAACCAGTCTGTCCTTTCTGACTAATGGAACTGATTTTCCCCTTTCTTCATTTCATTGGCCAGCATGGAGAAGAGCAGGTTTTTAAGCAGGTTGTGTGAGAAGCACAAAGGCAACGTCCTAAACCCATGGTAGCTTTGCACAAGCCCAGCCAGTCACTCTTCCCCAGGGTCACCCCCACCACAGCCCCCCTCCATACGGTTTGATATGCACCAGGAACTCCACTGGGCTCCCAGCAAAGCATCCACCACCTCATCCCGCTCGCCAATTTATTTCAGACCTCAGCCAGAATTCCTCCTGGGGTCTGTGGAGAAAGGCCCAGAGAGGAACCAGGCCAGGGGCTCTTTTATCTGAGTTTACAGCAGCACACAGACCCTCAGCTCCTTGCAGTCTCATTGGCCTTCCTCACAATGAACCATTTCCCATCTTTCTTCATTTTATGGTTTTAGCTTTTGTCCCCATTTCATTTATTTCATGTGCTCAGCAGGCAACGCTCTTAAGTTGAACATCTGTATACAAGACCTGAAGAGTTTGTTTATAAAGAGACAATAAAACTGGATGGTAGCACACCATGATCATCCCATCAGGCTGTGAAACAAAACCAGGCGAAGTGACCTCTGTTTCAGCGTCAAAACCCGTCATAACAGAAGTGCAAAAGGTGACCAGGAATTCCTGTATTTACTAGAGCTGATTTTCCCCATTCCCCATGTTAACTGAAGCTTAACATCAAGTTCCCAGCCTTACTACTCCTTTGCACTGATTAGTTTCACATATGAGTGAGTTTTATTCTGATACTGCTAGGTTGTCTTGTCTTTATTCATTGCTAGATGAGAAAACTGAATTTAAAAATGCAATAAATTCAGCAAAAAAATGATGAAATATTCACTGTTTAAAAGCTTGGAGGTTCATGTCTGAACACTGTTGGGAAGCACAGTCTGCAGCCTGAGTTTAAACTTTCTTTTCTTTCTAGCTACACATTCAGCCAAAATCCAAATTTGTTTTGCACCAATACAGAACCTTGATAATCAAAAAGCAAGACAGACAAATACTTTAATTTGCAAAAGCTCTTGAACGACAAGTGTATATGGTTGCATGGTAGCAGGTCAAAACACAGATCCATCTATTACCGAGGAAAATATATGTGCTTCTAACCTTTCAAAATAAAAAAATCCACTAAACCTGAACATCTAACTGTTGGGGTTCTTTTTAAACTTACTCAATTGTTTATCAACCTACTCTTTTGGGACTAGTCTTTCATCCTCAAACCAAGGGAGAGATTCGAAAAACATAAAAAATTAAAACCAATAGAGATGAACACTTAATCATAGGAATTTACAAAGCACAGCCTCACTTAGAAGAATGGCAGACGAAAAGTCTTCAATTATTCTATACCACGTACTTGAGAGCTTTTTGTTTCCAGTATAGCTTTCAGTGGCTCTCAGACAGATGCTCTACACTGCATTTACTGGAGTGAAAAGACAAACAACCTGTGCACATTCCACCAGTCCTTTATCATGAGGAAGAGACTCACTCATCCTGACCCTCCTTCACTCCCAGCTCATGATGCAGCACCATGTCCCCTCACCAATGGAGCAGACACTGCTCACCCATCACTCAGAGTGAGACATGGGATAGCAAAGCACTAGGACACAAATACACATTCTTCCTACATTACTGATGAAAAACAAAGGCACTGTGTTTAACAGACATGCTCAGCCTGAGAGCAGAAGTGGAAAAACCTCACCAGGTCTCAGATCTTGAACTGGTATCTGTCTCTTTAGGGGGACAGGGAGGAGATTTGACAGATGGGCATCCACAAGCAGATGACTTGGAGGAAAAAGAGGTAAAACAACAAAGGAGATGGAGAAAATTACACCTTCACTTCAGATTTATAGGTTTTATTGTTGGCTTTTTCCCAGCTTAACATGCAGTCATGCCTGACTTTCGAATGCCAACAGCTGAATCCTGGCCATGTTCACAGTCCTCAGCAAAAGGAACAGCCTACCATCAAAAGCTGCACACAGGCTGTTACCTCTTGCACTAGGCAAGGATTTTTCACTTTGTGCCTCTTATTCTCAACCTGCTGGTGATGATAAGAAACATTATATTTGTTTTCACATTTTGCAAGTCAGGAATTTTGAGCTCTTTCATTGCATTAAAACATCACGAGCTACTCTGCTGAAGACAGTCAGACAATTCTTCGTGATACTCATGAAAGCACCTGAGGCAAAGGGCACAGGAAGAAATGCGAATTATTCCATCAAAACATAAGAGAACAACTTTCTTATTCTGAGAATCATCGAACACTGGAAGAGGTTGCCCAGAAAGGTGGTGCAGGTTCCATCCTTGGAGATTGATGTACTCAAAACCTGACTGGACACAGACCTGAGTAACCTGCTCTAGCTGACCCAGCTTTGACCAGGCAGGCTGGACTCAACAATCTCCAGAGGTACCTTTCAACTTCAGCTGAACTGTGATTCTGTGAAAGTCATGAATTTTACACACTACTCAGGACAAAAACAACATATACCGTGTTGATTTCATATTGCACTCTCCTTGGGTACAATTCCTTCAAACTGTTTAATCACCATGCAACAAGCTGCCGTCAATAAGTTACTATCACAAAGGAAGAAAACTGATGCCTATAACTTCTGTTTTCTTGACTTTCCAATAATCTCTCCCCTATAACATTTTAAATATTAAAACACTTTATTTCATCACCTGTAGATAACCTATGCTCATTCTCTCTTCTCTCAGTCTATGCAAAATCACATCTGAAATGACAAAACTCATGACCATCTCATTGAAAAGGAAAAAAATCCTCTTCAAATATATCTGGATGAAGAAATATTCATGGCTATTGAATCCCTCAGAAATTCTGTTTAAAACATTGCATTTTTAGGTCAATAGCAGGAAGCTGTATTCATCATGTGGGGGTTTAAAACCTCTCATGACAGAGATGCCAGGCTCTTTGCAGATATCCTGACATTCTCCTTCGTGGATTCATCTATATCACAGCACTTTGCCAGTACTGCTCACCATGTACACAGTACCTCCCTTCTGAAGGAGTCAAAACCAGAGGCTAAGACTCCCAGGAAACATCAACAACACTTTTGTTTCTGGGTCCCAGAATGATGCCCAGTCTTTCAGTCCACAACCCTCCCTAGTTAATTTAATAGGTTTGCACTCTGTCATTTAGACTTCCTGGCTATAAAATGACACCAACACACAATTCTAATACAGGGCTTCTCAATCCTCAGTGACAGTGACAAAACAAACTTCATTAAGCTGTGTTTAAAAGGACTTCAAGGTAAATAAAACTAATTTTCACTTTAAATTTGATTTTGAAACTGAAATACCATTATTGTTGAAGGTTTTTAAAAATGTGTGCATGCTTTTCTCCTATCTAAATGCATTTCATTAGAAATTTTTTTTTTCATTCTGTTTACAAAGAGGATTACAAAGCATTGCATCTTTCATATAAATATAAAACCTTGCAACCCAGCAATCTGAAAATTTGTACTCAGCAGTCTCAACCCACGGGAACAATAAAACTACCTGCAATGAGAGATGTGGGAAACACAATGATTTGCAGAAAACACAAATGATGCTAGATGAGACTTAGAGCACTCACGTGAAGTTTCAAATTCTTTCTCTGCAGTTTATAGAACCCCCAAAAAATTAGGTTTCCAAGTAGGAAGAAAGCATATCCTAGAAAAAATTATTATTCCTACAAGGCATAGTGATAGTCCACATCCAGATACATATATGGACAAACTCATTTAACAACAAATAAGCAAAAAATTTGGCTGTTGACTAAACAGCAAAGACAAAAAGCAAAGGAAAAAAGCAATTATAAAATGATGTGCCAAGTACACTGAGTTATGCGCTTGCTGTTGCTGATCCACCCCACAGAGCACGTTGTGTGCCATTTGCTTTGCTGCAGGTGGGTGAACTCGAGAGCCAGAGGCACAGAAGCCCATGCACAAACATTTTTCTCTCAATTGAGCTCTCCTTTTTAACCTACCTTTTCAATTCTTTTTGCTGTACCAATGTTTTTATCTCTGACAGGGCAACATACGAATCAAAATCAGAAAAGCCACAGCGGGAAGTTTGTCATAAGCCGGTTACCCACAGTGTACCCCTGCACTAAGCAAGGCAGGTTAACTAGATAAGCCTTCAGTCTTTCAGAGAAGCAGGATCAATGCAGGTAACTCATTTGTAATGATAAACCCTTCCTCACCACAAACGGAGTTGTAAATTTAAGAAAATCACACTGAAAATATATGGGATAATTAATTCACAGTCATTATAAGATGCAACGTAACTGATTGTTGCACTTACACTCTTCCCACACTGTAACACAACATCTAAAGGGAAAGAAACATGACTTTCATTAATGCAGCTCACATCTATTAAGGACAGCTAGTTAAACCAATAGGTTTTGGTACTGAATTATTAAGAATGTGATTCAAATCAACAGTTATTCAGAAAACAATAATATCAAAAAAGATTTTACTGCAATGGAAAAAAGCACACACAATATGCTTCAGTTGTGTACAATTTGTTCGCCTGTACAGTTCAATACAATTCAAACAAAATTACACCTTGCAAATCAGGTATTACTCCAGGTCTGAGAAGAGATTTCTACTTAGAGATTTCTTCTTTTTTCATTAGAATGGCTCAAGAAAGCAAGAAACAGGATTAAGTCAAGCTATGGGTCACAAAGTAATACAGACGTCTCTCTCATACACACACAAAAGTATCTGAAAAGGCTTTTAATATTCGATTTAAAAAAAATAAATCCCGATAAGCAAATTTACTACTAGAGGTGATCAGGAGCAAATTTTGTGAATATTTCACAGATGGGAAGACCTATTTATTTGGTTGAAACCATTCATTGGAAGGATTAGGTCAGGAATTACCTAGCTAAGTACAGTTAACAGCACTACAATAACTTGTAAATAATCAATAATTCTGCAAATAAATGAGTACCTCGGGACAAAAACCACTTGGTTTCCAGTTGCTCTTACAGGTGAAAAACATAGAAAGTAAAAATTATGCGAGATTCCAATTCCAAGGATACAGAGTACATTATGATATCCTGATTAAAAAATAAAGGTATTTCTTTACAATGAAATTATTTGAAAAATGGATGAGAATGCACGCCCAATTTAGTGTAAGGATTTCACATCACAACATCCTACTTATTATTACAGAAACGCATCTCAAGTTCAACACACATCCAAATATTTGCAGGACCAGCTCGGGCCCCTCCAAAGCATACTCTGCTGCTCTCTGGCCATTCTCTTCTTTGGGACGCAGAAGACCTTGGTGTCACATTTCATTTATCCCAGTAACTACAGGCAGCACTACAGTTACAGTAGTAGGATCCTTCCAACAGCCCGTATTTTTCCTATTCCCCAGCACCCTTTTCCCTTTCTGTTTGCCCAGAACTTCTGGCATATGTCCTGGCTCCTCACAGCCTTCTGTGCATGGCAGCACTCTCACCCCTTCATTTCATCTCAGCTTGGGCATCTGCCCGTTTTCCTGCCATTCCAAATTCTTCATAGCCAAAATGAAACAAACACCAATAAGACGTCCTCTCTCACTTGTCCCTGAGAAATAAATCCCTTCTGCCAGACACATGCAGCTTCCTCTGTGCTAATTCCTCCAAAAATTGGACAAGGTTTCTACCTGTCAATTATTTCTCTTTAGAGGTGACGGGCTGAAAGTAATGTCACTTCTTAGAGTCAGTAGGTGGATGAAGCTTTTGGCAACTCTCCCAGAAACCCTTTTCATGTTTCTGCAAGATACTGCTGGGGCAAAGTTGCTAATCTACAACTGTGCTGCAAATCTCAGCCCAAGAACATATGTTCTTGTGCTGTCAAGAAAGAGAACTGCAGTGAAAACATTACATTGTGCCAACCACTCACAAAAGATATATGGGTGCTCAAGCCCAATGCACTGAGCAGAAAATTAAGATTGTTCTCATTGCTTTTCTCAAAATGTCTGTGTCATCTATAATCAATGAAACAGTCTGGAACAAAGCACAGCCATCTCTTTGTTATCCGAGTGGCTGAAGAAAACAACCTAAGAAAAGTACTGAGGACTTGTTATAGCTCAAATAACATAAATACATTTGTAAAGATTCTTTGGTAAGAGATTGGTGACAGGGACTTCAAAAATGCCACCATTTAGAATAATAATACAAATGAAATTGTTGCTAACACAGTGAAAGGAAATGAGAATTCTTAATACCCATCCCTAAGAGAAATAGGATTGGCAACAAAATCTTGACTCACATGAAGAAATCGAGACACTGAAAACAGAAAAAAGTCAGTCTAGCATAAATGAACTCAGGATTAATTCAACACACATTTCTCATGAGCAATTATTTCATTCCCGGTGTTTACTGCATTTTACGTATCAAAAATAGTGATCTGTTCAATTCAAATGATCAATATATAGAGTTTCCAAAATGACAAAAGAAATCATCATCATCTATTGTACTAACTAATGTAACTTCAGTTCTTTCCAATCTTCTTGATTTAATGTTCTCTGGTGCCTTGCTTCCCATCCCTACATGAGATCATATGCATTCCTTTCCAGTTTGGTCACCGTGCTCCAATAGACATGAAATATTTTCACAAAAATCAAGACTCAGCACATGCTGAACAACTAATGATGCAAGAAGACTAGTGTGAAAGATTAGCTGTTGTTCAATTCTCTCCAATTTCTGCTAACTTCAGAACCTCAAAGAAATCTGATTATGCTATGTATAGCCCTTCATATCTATGTTTGTGGAGTAAAGAAATGTCATCTCATCATCATTTCACAAACATTAACTGAAAATATTAATACTTCAAATGGATTAGATTATCATTTTCCATCTCTGAATCAGAATAGTATAAAACACCTATTTACAAAACGGCACACACTTCTGTGCCACACCAGTACAAGTGACAGAAAACATACTATTACCTGCCTGAAATCCTGATCCCACAGAAACCTAATGATAGCAAGTAAAACTGACACCTCTGCATGAACAGGGACCTCAATGCCTTATGAGCACTGAGCTTTTATAGATTCTTTTGAAATGACCAAAGGCCCACTGAAAATAGTTTGGTTCATTAGCAGTGTATACAGACCTCTTTATTCAGGGTGAATCCTGACTGCTGAGACTTGGTTTGCATTTATACCACACAGAGTTAACAGGAATGAAGGGGGGAAAATAAAAGCTATAATAAGCTGCATATTTTCCAAGAAGACTTTGTGCTGTGTAGTCAGAATGGCAACCAAAGTGCAACATTCTTTTAAAATTACTCGTTTCTATTAGAAAATATACATTTTTTCCTTTTGAGATTGTCTGCAATTTACCATCACAATTAGGGATCTGTACAAAAGGGCATGATTCTTCCAATTTTTTTAATACTGCCCTGAGAAGAGCGCTTCTTGATGACTTCTCAAGCAAATAATGCAATTCATGTAGAGATACTGAAATCAGACTGAAAAAATGAAGGAAAAAATACTCACACTACATTTCACTGTTTTATTTTTAAGACTCTTATCAAGAAGAGAAACCATTTGCAATCTGTGTTCTGTATTACTTGACTAGATCCTCAGAAAGTACAAATTAGCAATTCTGCACTAGGCAAGACAAACCAGATCAGCTGTATGCAGATTATTCACTGACATTAGCCCCTCTACAGAGATCAGTAAAAATTGTAGACATGGCCTACTAGCACTAAGAAAATGCTGAAAAATAAAAACTTTGTAGAATAGTGAGTAACCAGAGGTTCAACTACAGCTAAGGGCAAAAATCAAGTTTTTAGATTCCCTGTTGTGGTTATCACCGAGAGTCTGAGAAGGGCAGGACACATTTGACTCAAACACCTCACTGCTGCTGATGGGGTTTGGTGGACAAGGTCAGAAAACACAAGTTTAAACCAGGAGCAGATGACAGAAGCAGCAAACAATTCAAGATTCATGCACATTTGTCATTTATTTACTTAAGAGGGAGAAAGAAATATACCTTTCTTTCATGAGCGCTGGGCACGCCAGGGGTGTTCTGCTTGAGGAAGCCTGCTGTTGTGGACCACCTGGTAGGGTTTTTCCGAGAAGGCTCTTCTGAAGAAAAATTTGTGTCACTCACAGAGGTTGAGAGGCCAATCAGTGCAGGGTCACTACTACGTCGGACGTGGAGAGGCATATCTGAAGAATAAAACAGACAGTAAATAAACACTGACTGGATTTAAAATGTTTTTGACAAAGGAAAAATATTTTTTCAAGCTCTGGAAGGGTGGCTGTGAGCAAATGTGGTTTCACAGAGTAAGGAGTTATTGACCTCAGCATAGCTCCTCAAGGACAAGGTCTGTTTTCCTCAAAACCACAGCCTTGCTGCTTGGCCGCACAAGGAGAAAATGAAGGGAAAACCAACCCCTTTGAACCAAGCACAGCTCAGTGGCTTTCCAAGTACAAAGCTATCTGTTGGGTGTCGTGCAAAATTAAAAGATGCAACCTCAGCTTGAACAAGCAGGAGGTTAAGGTGACATACAGGTATTTTAAAGAGCAAGTAGCCAAAGCCTGGTGGCAGAGTAAGGGGTGGACTTGGACAGCATGTCCCCCAGGCCACTGCACTGCCAGGGCTGCAGCCTGGGCCCTGCTAGCACAACGCGCTGCCAGGAAGCTGCAGGCCAGCCAAGGCAGCCTCCTGACCTTCTAAAATATACTCTGCATCTCCCTCTCAAAACTTATGGAAGAGACTGTTTTCTACTCTGCATTCTTCCTTTACCTCTTCCTGACAGCTCAAGCGGGATCTCTGCTGATTTACCCTGATTCCCTTAGCCTTCCAGCTGGCATGACTGACAGGAGAAAAATATTGCATTAGTAAAAAATGATGCAGCAGGAAGGTAGACTGATTGGAAAGAGATAAGGTTTTCTTAATATATGTCGAGGTCACATCCATTCTGGAAACTGTAATGGCACATTAAAGTTAGTTTCTTTTGAAATACAATTTAATTTTTTCCAATTTCATTTATTAACCTACAACAAATACCTACACATCTATCCTCACCTTGCCCAAACAGAAGTTTCACTGCCTGAATTTGTGACCTCTTAGTACTCTTCCACTCTGTATCAGAACAGAGAGGCTGTGATTTATCAGTATTATTTCTCTTTAATTCAGCACTGGGAACTCTGAATGCAAAGTGCAAAGGAAAAAAGGTGAAAGCAATGGCACCTAAGCAGTTGAGTCAGTGGGAAAGGCACAATGGGCAAAAGCTGAGAATAAAAACCAGGACTAGGTTTCAATGCTTTATAAAACAGTTCCCAAGGAAACTGAGGGTGCATGTCTGGCAATACTAAGAGGAAAACACAGTAACAGGAGTTGTTTGTTAAATGACTTGTCTCAATCTTGACAATAGATTCATGTTAATTTTACATTTAATAATATTAAAGAAGCTTATTTTGCAGGCCATTATGAAGACACTGAAAAATACAGTAAGTCATGCCACACAATGAAAACATGTCAGGTTCTTTTAATCCACTAGGACTCCTGCTGCTGAGATATAAACAAGTGTTACATGACCAAACACCAAAAGAGTCAATCTATATCATGCTCATTCTGGCGAACAAGAATAACAAAGAATTAATGGGGTTTTTTTCCCCCACAATTGTACTATTTCTCTTTGCTTTCAATTTCTTTTTTTTTTTCAATTTTCATTACCAAAGGTAATTTCTAGCAAATAAAACTTTCTTTTATAAATATGTATACACGTATTTATAGATATACATATAAGTGCATAATGGAACTAGAATTAATTAAAGGAATATTTCACGAAAGATCACTAGTTACGAAGGGAAGTATTAATGGTCAGAGTTAGGTCTACTAAGAATTTGATTTCTCAGTAGACACTCATAGACTCTATTAGAGGTTTTGCCTTGTTTTCAATACTTCAGCTCTCATGAAGCAGCTGAAGGCAAAGCACCTCCTTTCCCCCCCGACAGCCTGCACACAAACAGTGCCCTCTCAAGGCACAGGAGATCTCAGAGCGGAGGTGGCTGAGCCGCAGCCCCAGGCAGTGCCCCAGCACACAGGGTGAAGCGAGCCCTTCCCCGCGGTGCCCGCGCTGCTGGCGCAGCCCCAAACGCACACTCTCCTTTATTAGATCAGCCTGAGCCAAAAAGGGGCTCGGTAGTGTGGAGTGCCTCTTAAGAAAAACACCAACCTATATTTGTTCCAAGCAGCAGCCCGTGCATATTATCATGTTTGCCTTCACTACCCACCCCACAACAGAGAATTACAATTTTCAAACATGAGTTCACTTGCTCCTTATGCTTGTATGTCTATATATAAGCACGGTGATAGCAAAATGTTCTTGTATTTTTACACTTCTTCCTCAAATTGCTTGACAAAACAAAAGTTCAGTTGGGTGAACTTCTGTAAGAAGAGAAGCCAAATTGCCAACAAAGAAAGAAAGGAAGTCAAGCCTGCATTTCTGGAGAGGAGCAAGCCATAATCTCTGCCTTGGCTTTTGCTTTGTAGTGAAAACCTGACAGTTTGCACAACGGTAAGTAGATGCTCTTCAAAACACAGGTAGTCAATTATGCAATGAAATTCCCAAATATTAATATGCTCCGCAGAAAACATTAATTAGAGAAGCTTCTCTACGAAATCTACTCACAGATGAGCCACCTTTAGTATGACTAGTTTCATTTTAGTAAGTTTACCTATTAAGATATTTTCAGACATTTACTGCGTGTTTCATCAAATCTTTAAAAAAAGTGGGGTATTTTGTTAATATAAAGATTCAAATGAACTACTCTAGTCTCTTCTTATGCAAACGTAAGGAGAGGTGATTTGTTTTACTAAGCAAATTTTGCAATAAAGTGAATTATAGAAGACAAAAAATTGTGTGTGTTGCATCTATGTATTTCCCAAATTAACGAGAAATTTAAACGTATGGCACTAATTTTTTTATTACTGGAAGGGGACAGGCACATAGAGCTGGCTCTAACACGTGCTGTGGTCAACAGGTCTAAATCCAAGCACCAAATCTTGTTCACACTATGTTAACCACAAGCTGCAAAGATCATTTCCTGCATTCTCTTCAATTCTGTTCTGAGAGACTGTTCTAACCTGGGTTTGATACTCTCCATTAAAACAACAACATAAAAGAATATATTGAATAGATCTTTTTTAACCAATATATTGTTGGTTACAATCCTCTAGTTTACAGAATTTGACCAGAATTTATAGATTTGAAGAGGATATACTTTGAAATATTAAAAAGAAAATCAAAGGAAAGGAACTTAATAATTAAACCACAAGATAAAGCACGCATGGGACCAATGCAATGTCACTGATTCCAGGATGATGGCTGATACTGTTTGAAGTCTGTGGTTTCTTTGAAGAGTGGATAAAACAGCAATGAACTCTAATCACAAGGCTTCAAATTCTCTGTGGCACTAATGCACTGTAAATATTGATTTGCTTCTGCAGCTAAGGTGCCTTTTAAATAAGCACTTGAAATGGTAAATCTAATAATGAATTACAGGAAGTTTTAAAAGACTAAGGAATAAAGCAAAATTAAATTAAAAATCCTGGAAGTTACCACTATCTCAGTTCTTGAGACACATTCAAGGACTTGAAGTATTCAACCAAAAGTCAACTTCAGAAAGAATTATGTTGACAGAGAATCCCATTAAGTTATGTATATAGCCAGAATTCTGCTAGAAAATTGTTATTTGTAGGATAGATCCAAGCTGTATAACAAAATGCTCACATTCATAATCATGAAATTCTGACTGGAAGTCTCATTTTATTAAAAGCAACAGCAGTTTCACTATAAATTATAAAAACAGCCAATACACATTTTATAACCATCTTTAAATGTAAGGAACACAGAGTTGTACCTTCCCTTCCTGCCAGCAATTCCATTTTTATTTTAAAAGGGTCATCACCTTCTCTGATTTTCAAATATGCTCACGAGCAAAAGTATTTGAGGATCTGGCAAATTTCATCCATAAAGCTGAGTACGTCGCCCTGCCTGCAGGCGCTCAGCACAATGGATGGTGGTCCCCCAGAGCAGAGCTAATATATACCTTCCCATACCAATTTCCTCTTGGATGTCAGCTTGGAGGGCATGACCACGAAAATACTTAGTTATATTTATATAGCATGGCCAAGATAATTTTATTCTGTGAAGGTTTCAACTGATGCTTCAGCTCCCCAGTGCCACTGCAGTTTGTGCAATTTGGTGTGCAGTGGATTTAAGGCACAGAAATTAAAAAATTATCTTAGAGTCATTTCTGGCCATCTCACACAGACCATCAGGCTTGTGATAGATGAGTAGAGCGGAAGACGATTTTTTTTTCCTCTCCACACTCTAGGAGACATCTCTGGGAAAACGATAAATCAGTGAAACCAAAAAAAAAACTGTGGGAAAGAGTAGCTTTTAACCAAAAAGCTGTTCAGGTTACATAGAGCTCCTGGAAGTGATCCCATAGATATGTATGTACATCAGGGTGCACTGTATACACAAGACACGCACAGATCCTATGTCAGCATCAAAAAAACAGTCTGGGGATGGGAGATAGAAACTGAACAGCTTTGCTGTCTCCACCACTGATCATTCTGCTCAAATCCTCATCTGGAGCTCAAGAGAAAGGATGAATCAGGGTCATCCTGGGGCTGAGGAAAGCAGGACTGCTTCTTCCTGCCTGAAATACTTGGAACTACAAGTTAAGGCTTTGTCTATATTTAATTGAAATATCTCTTTAAAAATATTTAGATTAGCCCTGAGTTTCACACTCCAGCACAGCTCCTGCAGTTCTGGTTCTAATTTCAGTATGTTCAGTTCATCTCCCTGTTCCACTCAGTTGGACACAGCAAGAGCCAAACATCCCTTTATGACATTCAAAAGCTCAAATCCCTGTATCAGTTCAACTTGCATATTTGCAAACCTCTAAAGACAAGGTGACGGTAGCTCCCAAAGACCACCAAAGCTGTTGCAGCCTTGATTATGGGTAGAAGAAAAAGAGTTGGAGACAAAAACCAGCTGATTGTGAACTTATCTACAAACTACATTAAACCCTAGCAGCAGCTAACATAAGCCAGCACTTCTCTACAAGATTAAGAAAACAGTGCAAATCAAATGTAGGCATCTTGAATTAGAAATGAAAAAAACACCCTTAAGCCATTCCAAGAGGTGAAGAACCACTGCTGGGAAAACAGCACCATCTGTCCTGCCGAAGAAAACAGGCACACTATAGGGAGATGGCAGCTGGGAGGGATATGAAACAGGAGCACTGCAAAGCTACCACCAGTTGCAGATCTTTTCAGAAACATACTTTTGAACGTCACGGCAAAGGAGGAGGCTATAGATATACTTATTTATTTACTTATACACACACCACCAACTTCCTCCTCATGGCCTGGAGCAGTATTTTTCTCTCTCCTGGAATCCATTCCAAAAAAATATAATTTTCAGCACTTCCGAGTGTCAAAATCTCCAGAATTTGTTTATTTGTATTGTTCTTCCCAAGTTTATCCTCCTGTCACTAGTTACCCCCCTTCCCTTAAAAAACTCTCTTTTCATATGTCACAGACCTCTCAGTTCTCCTCTAAACAGTGCTACACAGCACATAACCTTTGCCTCTTTTAAGTCTCTATTCCTGTTCATTTTTGTAAATATTATTCCAGTCTTAACTTGTTCAGAAGGCACCCTGAACAGTCTATGTCTTTTATGAAATACCCTCAGTGCTGTTTAAATCTTCCCTGTCATTTTTTGAACTTTGATGCTAATACATAGTCAACAGTAATCATATTTGAGCATTTTATTGTCATGGTATCAAGCCAGAACATCCACAGAAATCATAAAACTTCCTCTGTAGTCTCACTTCAGCATCTGTCTTGAGTATAAAAGTATAAGTTCAGTTTAGATCAATGTTCTTATACCTTATCTTTTATTTATTCAGGCTGAATCAAATTGTATTCAGTTGTGTAGTACATATTTGTTGGGTTATATATCTCTCCTTCCTTGATCCTATTGAATTTTCCCAGGCCATTAACATCTGAAAATTTAATTAACATACTCTTTACAGTACTGATTCTCTCATACTTAAAGATGTTAAATAAAACCAAAAGTGACAGGAAGCCGCATGAAACCCTATTGGACAACAACCTCTAGACTAAGATTGCCTCCACTTTTTAAGATTTCTGTGCTGATTTTTAACCCATACTGAAGTGTTGATGGTCACATTTCAAGACACTTAGATTTCTATCAAATGCTTCAACATTTGCAAATACTACATGAATTACACAGCATTCACCTGCAAATGCCACGTATTCTGTACTTATGACTCTCCCTTTCAGAATTACAAGAAAGGTGACATCGTTTAGATAATTAGCATTTCTCTACTTGAAAATATGTTTATGTGTAAAAAGATCAACTTCTAAATTTAATTTTTCTACATTCAGAACTCTTGGTTAAATAACAAGACTTCCACTGCTCTTACAGAGAAAAAAAATCATTGTTTCATACAATTCCAGATATTTATAACTATTTCATGTACAAACCAACTGTTTTCAGTTGTTTTTCTAGCAATTCATTGTCAAACAACAGCTTATGTACTTCTCACAGACATATTTTCAATGTTATCAAATATTCTCTGTTTTCTGGTATCTTTACTTTCAAAATGGCCCATTTATAAGCATTTGCACGTTAAACCATGCCGAGTCACCATGAGCCCGTTTCCCTCCCACCTCTGCCCCACGCAGTTGGAGCTCTGGCAGGCAGCCGCGCCAGGAGCGGGGCACAGGCCGGGCCCCGGCACTAAAAACGCTCGGCGTGGTCTGGCAGGTGGGAGATGGATGCAGCAGGTTGTGTCTCCAGCCACTACATAAACGCAGAGAAAAGACACTTGGCTGTGGAAAACACACAGACAGAAGCTCACTGCATGCCAGCACGCCTTTAAGAAACACAGGAGATTATGTTAGTATGTCTATGATCAAAACTGGAAGAATGGATAACAAAGAAAAGAACGCAAGCAAGCAACCTGAAAAAATCTTGTTACAAAGCAGAAGAAGGAAGAAAAGTCTTTACTTTTCTGGTATAATTTCCAGTTTCTTTTAATAGAACCTAAGTTTCCCATTTCCCCAACCATGACTGCTCAATGACTTTGAAATTCAGAAATATAAAAAACAACCTGCCACAGTCATATTTTAATAATGAGGTAATGTTAAATCCTTATCTTGAAAGGCCTTTAAAATAACAATCTTCCTTCTCTTTCTCTAATATTCTTTTCTTCTTACTTTTGAATACTAGGATCCAGGAAGAAAATTATGATTGCACCCTGAAACTCAATTTACTTAGACACTGACTTTTAAAGCTAATTAGAGAAAGATCTTTAAAACTGAAATTAAAATTTAATTACCTTCACCCTCTCCGTCTCTTTTCTCTGAGCTCTTTTCTAAAATGCAAATATCTTTGCATGCCAAAAGACAAAAATGTCAGATTTTACAAATGTTCTACTCATCTCTGTCAAAAAATTGTGGTTTAGTGTAATTTAATGAGCTGCAGTCTCAGGGTTTTGGGTACATTCTTCATGATTTTCTTAAAATATGCTGGATTACCTCTTTACCTATTTTCATGCTATGGCTTCATATGTAAGAAAATGCACTTCTAGTCCCCCAGAAGCCAAAATTTTTGCAAAAATTTATGTCTCACTTTTTCAAACAGTTGTGTGACAGTAGGAAACATCATCAACTTTGCTGCTTCCAAAGCTATTTTGCTTTCAATAAAGGTCATGCCTTGCTAATAATACTATGATTGATATTTAGTTATATTATAACGAAGACACAGTACTACACATCTTCATTCATTCAGCAGTGCAAGCAAGAGTTTACAGTGACAGGAACAAATTCCTGGCTGCTTCAAGTTGATAGAACTTCAGCACTCTGAGACACAGAAAAGAAGCTGGCAGATATTTTTCTTACCACAACTTTGAAACATCCCCTGAAACTTAATGGAAAAATTCCTCCTGTTACTAAACATAATGCAGTGATATGAAAACTGTTGATTGTTTATGGTCTAAATGCTTTGGGTAGGCCCAAAAAAGAAGGAAGACATCTGCAACATTTTCCTGCGTAGAAGAGAAAAAATATAGATGCAACAATAGGATTTAGATTGTAACTTGAAGAACTTAGTTGGGAAGTACCAGGAATGTTATAATGTGTATAATACACAGTACAGTTCTTTCATCAGTGAGTTTCAGTCAAAGAAAACGTGCTGTGGTTGCCAATGTCATGACCCTCTTCTGGTCCCCAGGCCACCACTGTGCTCTTATGTTAGGAGGAAAAGGGCTGGGTAGAAGCGCAGTACCCTTCAGCACCAGATATTAGGAGTTCAGTACTACTTGCTAGTCCACGTCCATTTCTAACTAATCAGAGAATAAGGTTTCTTTCAACATCTGTTGCAAACACAGCCTCGTACATCACTACGTGACCTCATGTGTGAAGTGAGAATTCCTATGTGGATCATTTGTAGAAGTCAAAGAGTTAAACATGATTAATTGCAATTCAGCAGGTATATGTGTAATTAGCAAGAGTTTTGTCACTACACAAGTCCTTACAAAGCTGGTACTGGAATCTCTCTCCTTCCCTAATCTCCATCAAAACCTAATGCCTCCTCCACTGTCTCACGAATTACATCACAAACTGACTTGACAGAAAAGTAAAGGCCTGCACTGCCCAGAGGGCTTCAGAGCGTGCAGGCTGTCCATCAGCATCCCCTCTGCGGGAACTGCTCAGTGAAGGAAATCCTACACACCAGCCACTCCCTGCGAAGGAAACGAAAACCTGCAGCATTTCTACCAAGATTCAGAGTGGGGAAAAGAACCCCAAACTTCTGAATTAGTAAGACACCATGATGGCACCATCACTGGACAGTTCAGTGTATACACAGCGTATGGTAAATTAAGGGTGGAAGCAGGGATCCTACTGGTGTCTTAATTACAGGAGTTATGAACAAGTTATGCAGGATGGTTGTTTACTTGCTTCAGGTATTTTTGAAGCAGTAAGGGAAGAGGTATTTCTTTGCCAGTCATCAGAGGAATACTCAGTCTTTGGAAGTGTCTGGCTGATTATCTGCTGCTTCTCCGTTCTTGTTTGGAGAAGTCCCTTGCCACTGAGCAGGCACTTGGCAACCCTCCTTTTCAGGCTGGGGTGAGCATGGCTTGCTCCAGCCTTGCTCCACTGCAGAGAAGTTCATGAACCATCAAGAACTGAGCTGGCAGGTTTTATGATATATAAAAACAATCATATATATCATAGGCCACTGTGAAGCTGGAGAAGGCAACAATTTGGGGATATCAGTGCCTAGAGGTAGAGCTGAACCTGAGTTACACAAAATCCAGATAGCTTCATTACAGAAATTATTTAGGCTGATTTTTAACTGAAGCATAATTACGACAACCAAGGAAACTTAACCACAATCATTTAAAGAGTTAGGGTTTTTGGAAAGAAATTATATGTGCATAGCTATATGCACAAAATACAAAAAAAAAAAAATAGAACATTTGGGAAGGAATAGCCTCTATGCAGACTACTAAGTTTCCAACACAGCAAACAAAATTTACACCATCTGTAACAAGATAGAGTGAACATAGTCCTGAACTTCTATTAGAAATTACCAACAGCTTCAGCAATTTTAATGGTACTTGCTCTTGACTCCATGACAGAAACATTTCCTAGGATTATTAGAAGTATGTTGGTACATTCATGAAACATGCTCTCATGATCAAATGCTCTCATTATCAAATATCTGTGAGTTAAGGTTCCACTAAACTCCTATCTGCTGCTGATCACCAAGAAGAGCAAAAGATCTCAAGCAGAAGTAGGAAAAGGCCACGTCATGCCACCCCATGTGCTCAGATAAACAATATTTAGCAGAAGCCTCTTCTGCACGCAGGGACTAATACAGCTCAAAGGCAAAGTACAGAGCATAAAGATCTCAAGAATATTATTTTCTGTCATCCAGTTGCAAGTATGAAGCTGAATCCCCACAGACAAATCAAACATTTGCATGTTTAAGTAATGAGATGAAATGCCACCAGCCCTCCTCATCCACAGGGGACGCACGGCAGTGCAGCTGCCATGGCCAGGACATGGGAGGGCACAGAGTGCTGCTCTCTGCAAGTATAGTGATGTTGTGCCTGACCTTTCACTGGGATAGGTCAGAGAACAGTCTGGATAGCTGCAAAGTTTGGTGACTACACAAAACTAATGGTCACCAAACAAAGTCTTTCCAACCACAGACTGGAGAATGAGAAGCTTCAGCTTCAACACATCATGCCAAAATCTCATTAATTCTTAACGCCAAAGATCACCTTCTGCAGAAAACTCTGGTGATCCCAGTAGCCAAATAGTAAGACAATTTAGATTACACTGGAAGCTGCTTTCACATTGTTCAGATAATGCCCACAATGGGACAATAACACATAGCGCCTGCCGTTCTCCACAGGCTGACAGACCAGCAGCCATCCTTAATTGCATTTAAGATATCCCTTTACTGTTCAAAACCATGCCTAGTGAGCAGTAGGAACCTCGTGCTGCTTGAAGTATGTGCAAAATTGAGCATCTTTACATGTACTTCTCAAAGTCCCCTACAACAACATGGTGCATAAATTTCTCTCTTTTGGAAATGAAGAATATTTTCTACACCTTAGAAAATCTCTGGCGATGTCTTTTTTTTCTTCTTCCTTTTTCTTTTTTTTTTAATTTTTATTTCCCCTCTGGTTTTATTTTCCCCTATTCCTATACTTCTACAGCCCTGGAAACATGCAGTTACACTGCATGCTTAATTATGTGCCTCTCACTCCATTTTTTTATTTTACATTGCCACATCTGAAGAGCGTAAAAAAATTATTCCTAAAAGTTCAAAACCAAGAACAAGCCAATAGAAAGAGCTTCAGCTGAGGTTCAAAAGGAAATCTTGCTACATGAAAGACAGTTCGTGAATTTTTGGATCAATGACTTTTCATGCTTGCAGTTGCCAAATTTCATTAGAATTTGTGATTGGTTCTAGCTCAGAGATAAAGATCATCTTTCTTAGGGGAGAAACAGCTTTAGCCAGAACTAACAGAAGATATTTACTGAAATACTATGGTATATACTTCATGCCAGAATTTGTCAGATTCCCAGCAGCTAACTTTTCCAAGCTGTTTCCACACCACAGGCTCCCTCCTTGCCTCATCCTAGAATGTGCTACAATAATTTCAAGTATCTCCATGCAGAGAGGGCACATGAAGTGGACAAATTTTATTGTACAAAATCTATTATAATTATTATTACTACTATTACTATTATTTTAGGCTATTAGGGAATTCTCATTTTGTTTCATTCTTTAAAAGAGATTAATAAGGTAGTTGTTTTTCTGCAGCCCAAAATATACTGAGACACTGAAATGAGAAAAAGAGCGGACTACCAGTATATTTTACTTGGTCTTCTTATATTAGCATGAGTAACTGGAGGTTGTTGCTTGAACATGAGGAATGTCAACAGATTTCATGGAAAATCAATAGCCCAGGAGAGGTTATCCTCAAAATGCCCTGCAAGCAGTCAGCTGGACGAGAGCACTCTGCAAAACCCCTCACACTCTGCACTCTACACTAGGCAGAAGAAAACATGTTGTTCCAGTTGGTCTGGCAACTGACCGGCTTCTTCTGCCCATGAACCCAGACAAGCACCTTGTGCACTTGTGCACCTCACTCTCTCCCAGGACCTCCCTGCAGAAAGATTTTCAGTTAACAAAATCTCTGCTGATGGACAGAAGGAAAACCAGGAAAACAAAGGAACTACAGCTGTTCTAATTCCCATGAGCCCATGGCCAGGGTTTCACTTGGGCTGACGGACAGAGTGCTCACTTCCCTGAATGCCACACACCCAGACAGAGCCCCGCGGTGTCAAGGGCAACAACTTCAGTCCACGGGAAAATGTATCCAGGAGCAAAGCAGGAATATGGAAGGGTCACTCTCCATCCAGCTGCCAACCTGGAGATGCAAAGGAAGAGCTACTTTTCGAGCTATGTGCCCCAGCTGCACTGGGATACCAGCAAGGATGCACAGGAGAGCTGTAAGAGCACTATGGCATCCAGTCCTCAGCACCCGTGGGCTTCCCCTACCCAACCTGTACCCGCATGTCCGTAAGATGCTCCTGTTATAACCAAAAATAAAATTCGGTGTAATAATACTTCAAGCTTAAGTTAATTCTTCGCAAAGGCTCTGTGGAATGCAATTCCTCAAAATTTGCCACGCCTCAAAAGAAAGTTACCTTGCATAACCACTAAAAGAAAGCCACAGAGAGAAGAGAGCCATCTCCTGTACTGATGGAGCTATTTCTTTAACCTACCTGAGAGCAAAGGATTTTAGGGAACAAGTCTTATTATCATCATTTTTATATTACATTAGAATTTAGAATACTTCCTAGTTATAAGACCTTCCTATCATATTGATTTTCATTCCATGCATCCTTACATGGCTTGTACAAAACACCTGGCCATTCACAGAATAAACACAAGGAAGATGCACAGACAACTGTGAGTAAAAGAACACTCATAGGCTCTCACAGATCAGCAACTTCTCTGCAGCGTGCACCACACCATCAATGTGATTCCAGCAGGAACCACCTCTGTTTTTTGAAGTGCTTAGTTAAAAATCTGAAAATCTACTCAAATGTTCTTATTCTACACCATTTTTACATTAAATATGGTGCTTCTGATTAAAACCACTTTACTGGTTAAGAAAAGTAGCTATCTTGTGTTTTATGTAAAATAAGAAAGCAGAAAAATAGGTTATTATTGTTTAGCTACCTTTATGCAATCTCTGAAGGCAGAGTATTTTTGTAACTATATGAGAGCTAGTGTATTTAATATTTCATATGAGATGTCAAAAATCTACTGCATTAAATAACATCTAAGATACTCATCACTACAAATACAAAGGCTACCTAAAACAGAGAATGCTCCAGCAGATGTTTTTTAAAGTCATTCCAGAACAGTAAACTTGTATTCATACAGTTCCATATTATCTTTAGTTGCAATTTTGTCTGTAGAAAAACTGAAACATTATCTTTTATAGCATTCACATAAACCAAAAACATACTTCTTAAATGTTTCTGAAACTAAATAGTTTTCTGAGGACAAGTTCATTACTTTGTGTTCTTCTCTGGAATTTTCAGAACTATTTTAAAAGTTATTAATTCATGACAGAGTTCACTTTTCTTTTTTTGGTCAGATTAGATTTTGATTTATGTATTTTTCGAGCTTTTGAAAATACTTGCAAAGCATGTTTAACATTCTCAAGTTCAAACTTGGGAGAGAAAACTTACCCATTGGTCATGCAACACATACAAAATTCAAACCTTCTCTACAATTTTAAAAAGGAAGCCAAGACTTTGCACATATGGGAAATGAAGCCTGAATCTTAATGGAGGGTATCCCATCCCTTCCACAACAGAACATTTCTAATAAAAGGGGGGGGTTTATCACACAAAAGCCAACAAGACAAAAGACCACTCACGGAGGAACAACTCCTGGCTGCAGGTATTACAAAACGCTCAAGGGGGGGCAGACTGGGCTGCATCTTGTTCTATGCCCAGCATCAAGCAGGCCTCACTAACCTACCTCCGTTTTTATCACCTCTGGGAATACAACCATCATTGTACTTTTTTGTGTGACTACTATGGCAATTGTCATTTAGGGAAGATTAAAATAAACCAGCAGGTGTATGTGCTTTTTCTGAGATGACCAAAACCATTTGTGCAAAGGAAGGCTACTCTCGTGTTCCTCAGAAAGAGGTGGGTTATCTCAAATACGAATGCTGGACTAAAACCACCTATCAAACGTAAAGAGTTTTTTGCTGTTTCCACACAGTGAGGAGAAAAGCTGTTAAACCTCTTGGAGAGCTCTGTTGCTCCTCTTCAGCAGCAGCACCTCAGCAGGGCTGGAAATGGGAACCAAAACTACCCAAGCCCAGACGCATTCAGACATCCACATTGCTCGCTCCTGGTTGGCACTGGGACAGCACTGGGATGTTGGCCCCTTGGCCTGCTAACTCCAGGAGAAAGGAAGAGGCAGAGACCATGAGACTGAGAGATGATTATGCTCAGCACATCCAAAACCTGCAGGGAGGTACGTATTATCTCCACTGGGTCACTGGACCAAGCTGTCACAGATCACCACAAAACAGACCCCTTTCATACCACGGGCATTTTGCAGTTCTTGTCCCTGTGCACATTTTGTGCTTTAGGAAGTCCTGTGACACAGACTGAGAGGACAGAGCACCACCTTTTCAGTAAATGGCACTTCCCAACCCCCTTCCTGAGGGGTTTTTAATTATTTTGTCTCCCTTTTCACACTACAGCAGAGGAAAAGGAAAGAACTGGACATCATATGCTTTGAATTGCATTCTGATGGGATTCACATAGAGATGACTGAAGGATAACAAGCTTAATCCACAAAAATATAATACTAAGTTCTTTAACAAAATACACTTTAGCAGATTTGCTATCAAAGAAAACCAACCTCTCTGTTCTCAAACTGAGGGATTAAAGTCTTTGCATGAACAAAACAAACACAAAAATTCTTGGATCAAAATTCACTCAGCAGCATGAGCCTGAAAAATTTTTCCTGCTGATTTACTACATGGCAGTTTGCTTGTCTAGCCTTTCCAAACAGCAATCTAACATCAGTGTGAGGACAGCAAGAGGGAAAATTGCTGCCTAAGTGGCAGGTTTGTTATTGTTTGACAATTCTAAAGAGTTCACTAGAAACTTCTAAAAAGAGCATCTTTAATTCCCTGAAATTACTGATAATCGGCCAAGTGAATGGAGAACAATTATGAGGAAAATTGAATGCTTCCAAATGCCAATTTGCTGTATATCCTGAATGAATATTGCATAAGCATTTCTGGTCTCTTGCTGTAAAAGCAAACGACTAAAATCCTAAGCCTACAGGCATTCTTGCATGCTCTCCTCAGAGATTTCTATATCATTTTTGCATTTTATAATCCTACTCAGCATTTATGTGGTGACTTACATATTTAACCTATTTTTCTCAAAAAAACCCCACCACATCGGTCAGGTAAACTGTCTTCTGCATTAAATGTTCAACAATAAGCAGTCACACACAACAGCATGGAGCCTCTAATACAGCCAGAGATATAAGCTGGTTTTTCCTACTAATTAAGTCAGAGCACACTTGAAGCCATTCTTGCAAAATACAGTTTTAGGAATTTTTTGTAATACAGCTATGCTAGCAGTTGGCCATGGAGTACAGTAAAGAGAATAAATACTCTGGGAAGAAAAGGGCTCAAAACATCCATTTTTTTTCAGCTGAGCCTAAACAGATCAGTTTCTGTTAAAGGGCCAAGAAAGCATTAAAAGTTAATCCAGAATTTTTGTCAGCCTCAATTTCCTGGGTAGCAGATGATTCGCTAGCCAGTCCCACAGGAGAACACAACCAGCCCAAGCCATGGTGACTCAGCCAGATGCTGTCCATCCTCCTTAGTCTGCACTTCCTCTGCACCAAGGAGGAGCTGAATCAAAAATAAACAAATGCAAAAAAACCCTTTCGAATTGCCTTTCTCCTTTTAATCCTTAAAAAAAAATCAAAACACACAACAAAGCAAGACGACACAAACCTAACCAAGTGAACACACTCTGCCTACAAACGAAATGGGAAGCCTGGCTGCTGGAGGGTTTGCAGGAGCAAAGGGTATTGGAGCAGTACACACAGATTTCTGTGGCAGTCAGGATGGGAAGACTACAGAATTGATGGTAATGGACAATGTAAACAAGATAGGGTGCAGCTGGAAAAAAACTGCACCAAAAAAAAAAAAAAAAGGTTAAGAAAACAAATACAGAAGAATCTTAAAATGAGAAAAGCATAGGTCCAAGTATGCAAAGAATCATTCGCTACACGCATTGCAGCACTACTGTGAGACTCCAAACAAGACTCATAACTCAAATCCTGAAGACACCCTGTGATCATCCTGTCAAACACTTATATAAGCCCAGGTACACCATGCAATAATGTCTGCATTTAGTCTTTTAAGTTCTGTTGGAAATACAGAAAAATATTGACTTTAATTTCAAGACTTTGGGAGACAGAGAATCCATCAAAGCCCCAGGACTGTCATTTTTAAAGCTCCACAATTCAGTGAATGTCTTCTATGTCAGACAATCCACAGTTTGTGTTTCAGGAAAGGCAATTCAAAATGTCATCATGCACTTACACAAATCTAACATTACACACTACCATTTTTCATTTTGTGATTAACACTTGAGAACTAACAAAAGTATAATCATCTGGGATTATACTTCCGTGTCTAACTTTTTTGGGGTTTTTTTTCTTCTTTAGTTTCTGGCATGGGCCAGGTCTCAGGTTCTACAGAGAGTTTTGCAAAGAGAAAGGGTGAGCGGGAGGGCAGCAGTAACCTACTGACTTTCTCTCTCATAGTCATACATCATTTACATGGGTCCTAGGGTAACTGTTTATACAGCAAAGTAACATCAAGGAAACAGTTATGTATTTTTATTTTTCCCTGGAGAGGTAAGCATTCCCTGCCACTAGCTCCTCTTCCTGCCCTCCCCCTTCCCCTTTTCTGATCCATGCATCTTTGTTCTTTAATTCTTCATGCCTTCTCCCTTCCATCCTCCTTCTGTTTCTGATCACAGCCTGATACAAAGTGATTATCTCCTTTCTAAAATTTCCATGAGGCATCAAGTTAACCCAGATGCACCGGGTTCTCAATCTGGAAGTCAGCAAACAGAAACAGAAGGAAGGAACATCAAGTCACCAGTTAACCTTCTCTTGGGTTAAAGCCTCATTCTATCACACGTGCTGAGCATCTCACATTCTGCAGCTTGATAACTACAGACAGAAAGCATAGAGCAGACAAAGAGCCCTCATCAACAGCCCTACCTTTGACATTTCCTCACTTTTCATTGTTAAAAATGACCCCTCAGGTATCTTACAAGCAAATGACAGGAAAAAGAATGAAGGAAAAAATCAAGGAAGGAAACACAGAGCAAAGAGTTTACACTGCAGTGAAAATGATAAAATTGTTACGACTAAAATTAAAAAAATATATTTAATTGGGCTGGTCAAAAGGAAAATAAATATGAACTAACCACATGTATCTATAGATGAAAATTACCATCTCTCCAGCTAAAACTATGACTTTAAGAAATTTTTCTGAGGAAAGATAAATTAAACACTGTATTTGGTTTAAATGTTACACATACAAGGACTTAAAAAAAAAAAAAAGGAGAGAGGAAATGCAAGAAAAAGCCCCACAAATACAGCTTTCTTTACAAAAGCCTTTTGATACAGTGTAAGATGAATTATTGGATTTAATTACTTACTAAACTTACTAAATGCTGTAAAAACATGTGGTCAATGAAATGCCTTCCTCCCACAGATGTCTGAAACTCTGATCCTCTCTGAAGAAATTCTAACTATGTACCAATCTTATCTGCTTTCACACAGAAAACGCTGAAAACCTGCTGTCCTAGAACTCAAGACATCTGCCAGATCTGGGAGGCATAGAGAAAAATACAACATTGATTCACAAGGACTCAGTGCCTGTTAAACACAATTGGATTTGCAGAAAAACCTTGAAAGCATATGTACTGAGAAGATATTTAAAACATCTGGCAAAACCTGGATGAGGGGAGGGTGGCATGCAAGCCCATAACACAAGAGCAAATTAAAATACTTCATTAAAAATATTTTTCACTCTTAGTAAAACATTCTGACTTTGAAAAAGAAAAATAGAAACAAATGCAGCAAAATCTCAGCCCTACTAAGACTGAGAAACTGAACCTGGGATATGGTACATACAGCATAGCACAAATTGCTCAGGATGACTGAATCTGATGTACTGCCTTCAGGGTTTGAGGAGTAATTTAATATTCAATTCATTCCATAAAAGGAATCCCATGCAAAAAAAAATTCACATGCACAAAATCATTCTCGTTAAACACAGAATGAAGACTCCTAGAAGCTGGCTTGTACACCAGCAGCGACCCAGGCACACAGCACATAAGGAGCTGCATTACAATCTCCGCTGAAGTGACAGCCAGTGGGAGCTGTATGGAACTTCCATAGAGAGAAATGGCACACCCAGGCTGGGCTCTCTCAGAGCTCGCTCCACATGGCAGGGAGCCAGCAGTGCAGCTGCAGCAGGGGCTGCAGGGTCCCAGTCCAGCACTCTGCACACGCTGCCCCAGCCCTGCACACATTGCCCCGACACTGCACACACTGCCCCAGCGCTGCACACACTGCCCGAACACTGCACACACTGCCCAGCCCTGCACACACTGCCCTGAGCGCTGCACACACTGCCCGAACACTGCACACACTGCCCGGAGCCCTGCACACACTGCCCGAGCACTGCACACACTGCCCAGCCCTGCACACACTGCCCCAGC
>WBMY01011669.1:577548-597952 GCA_013397315.1 Donacobius atricapilla
CACTGCACACACTGCCCCAGCCCTGCACACACTGCCCCGAACACTGCACACACTGCCCCAGCGCTGCACACACTGCCCCAGCGCTGCACACACTGCCCCAGCCCTGCACACACTGCCCCGAGAGCTGCACACACTGCCCCAGCCCTGCACACACTGCCCCAGAGCTGCACACACTGCCCCCAGCGCTGCTGCCCTGCCTGGGCTCTGGGCCACTCTCCGGCCACAGTGACCCACTGCTAACCCAGAGCCTGCCCCTTTGGGGGCTCTGCTCACCGCCAGCACCTCTGAGGACGTGGCTGCAGCATGCACTGCTCTGGTACCCCCATTTCCTATGGGTTCTCTGCATTTGCTACCACCAGGACACTACTGCACAGCAGCTGCCAAGACACACAGTTTGGGATAAACTCTTCAGCTAACAGAAGAAATACACAAGCAAGCTGCAATAAACAAACATCTATGAGTATTCCCAGCTGCAGTTTCACTGAAGCTTTTTCACCCTCCACTTTTTGGGCGAAAGGTTTTTAAACAGATCCATTTCCTCCTCCTTCCCTCCATTGCTGCTTACACACGGCTTCTCCTCCTCGAGCTCCTGGAGCAGCACCCTGGCAGTGACCTCTCCTTGAGCCTTCAGCTGCACGTCCTGCTCCCCCGGTCACTGCCGAAGCACAAACCAGAAATAATATCTCAGTACCAGCACTAACTGCAAACAGATTTTCCCCCGACCCTTTACGGGTGGAAGAACTGAAAATACTTATTACACTGTAATGTAATGTTTTAAGCAACATAACAAAAGAGCTATGGGAAAGCAGGATTACAGAAAGACTTTGCCCACTTGTGTTTTATTACTTTAGAGGTGAACTTAAAACAGAGGTACAGGTAAATCATCTACATGTACAATGCTCACAGAAATATTGCCTACTATGTCAAACTAGAGCAGTAACTTTATTCATTCACTTAATGGATATTTCCCATGGATAAATGTCATGTAGTTCATTTGACAGAGGGGTTTCATGGTTTTTTCACTGCAGTAAAACCTTCATTTTTATTTATTTTTCCATGAGTCAAGAGCCCAACTAAAATTTTAAATAAAACATGAAGAGACTATACTATGTAAGACCCTTCAGATGGAAATCATTGTGAAAGTCAGGCAGTGTTTGACCTACAATCTCTCTATCATCTAATGAAAGTCTTAAACATCAGAGCTCAAAATAGGTTGGAACAGAAGAAGCTAACGTCATTTTTATATTTGGTGGAGAAAGCTTTCCTATGCAGAAAACCTCCAAAAAGCCCAAAAGCAGAGAGATCAAGTCAGGAATTACTGAAAACACCAAAAGACTTAGTTGTGTATTATATATGGCTGGTTAACAAGGCACATGTGTCCATTTTGCAACTTGTTAGAAACTGATAAACAGAATTTTGTTGTTTTATAATATACTAAAAAGAACTGCCAGTTTTACTTCAAATGTCATTTCATTTGAAACAGTTTCAGTTGTTGCCCATCATTATTCTGTCTCTAAACTTGCAAATGCATTTACTCTAATAGCCTATATTTGAGGGATGCTGCTTTACAAAGCCACCTATTCCAGAGGCTGAGTGTGTGTATACAGAGAACTTTCCCAAGTCCACGGGGAGCCAGGATACCCCGAACATCAGGAAAGGCAGGATGGCTGTAACATCCTGCCCTGGGGGGGATGGAATGGGGTACAGAGACACTCAGCTGCATAGGGCACTGAAAACAACTCACATGCTTCAGACCTCATTAACTCCACATCATGTTTATCCCTCCAGATTTGGACTGGCTTTCAGTGCCCATGGCACCTCAGGTGCTTCAACATCTGAGAACACATGGTAAGGAAAAGCACAGCCACCCCTCTGCAGAGGTTTACCGGTCTGGGACCAGCACCGCAAAGTGACCAGATACCAGTGTCAGACCCAAGGCAGATGGCACTGCTGGTTTAACCATAGAATTCCATCAATGTGTCTCAAACCCAACCTTACTCTGAAAAAAAATTAAACATGGGACTTTCTGGATTCATGACATACTGTCAACAACCCAAATATACTTCCCAAGCATAATTAGGGTTGTATAGGAACTTCCTGGGGCCATGCAAGATTGCTCAGTAAGTAAAACAGAGAAGCTGTTTGCTTCGCAGAACGCCACTTAGCCTTTCTCTTCCAAATTTGCAAATGACCTTTTTTAATGCAACACAGGCAACATCCTACTTCATGATAACTTTTTTTCTAATCTTCCATGTAAGGATTTATTTTCACCGTGTATGTTAAATCACAGGCAGAATGGGATTTGCAGGCACGCATTTTGGAACCAGTCAACTCCATTTCTCTCTCAATAAGAAAGATTAGCCAGTGCACCTAGTGTAGCCAGTGGTCCATCTCACCCTGAAATAAGCTGCAAAACAGGTCAGATGAACACACCCTAAAGGTGTCTAATAATAAGAAACTAGGTTGCCTTGAGCATTTAGCTCAGACACAGAACCTGAAGTCTGTTGGTATTACCCTTATCTATCACATCTCCTTTGAATCAGCTATTGCCCAGCAATTGCCAAAAGAGCCCAAATTTACTTTCAGCTGTGAATATGAATAGTGTTGTACAGAGAGCTGAAACAAATCCAATGCCTCAGGATAAGGTTTTAATGGTTGATCAAAGTTTGCTTCAAGAAGCCTTGTTCCGACTCACATGCATAATATATGAAAGTTAAAGCAAGCTTGCTCTTGCTGTACACCCCTTTACCATATGCATTCGAGCAGTAGTAATATTTTAACTTTAACCTAAGTGTTAGGCTGTTTGCTTTTGTTTGTAAACCCACAAGGTCCCAAACTCCCTGTCTACATATACAACCATGTCTACCTTCCATCAATCCAAATCTATTGGTAGAATTAGTAGCCTAAATCCATAACAGAGGCTAGAAGCACAGACCTGGAACACAGCCCGAGTTCACACTCACTCCAACCCCAAACAGCCCAGCTCTGGCATCAGCCCAGGCAGTGGCTGGCAACTGGTGTCACGAAGGGGATCCCACCTGCCCTTGCAGTGTCACAGAAAGGGAGCTGAGCTGAGGGCCCCTGGCTGCAGAGCACTGGGGACACTGAGCTACACCAAGCCAAGCCAAGCTGTGACAGCAGGAGAGCAGGTGCTGGGCTCGTGCCTGGTTCTCAGCTCAGAACGGCTCCATGGGCTGAAGCCGAGCTCGTCACCTCCGCAGCATCCAGTGGAAAAAAGAGGAAAGTTCTTCTCAATACATACACTCCATACTGAATGATTCATCTGCCCCTAGCATAAACCCACAGCATTCAGAAGCTGGCACTCATCTTAATTGCATAATTTATTTAAGACTTACCGCAAATGATGGGTAGGAGAAACAACAAATTCTGTCTTTGTTTCAAGTATGAAATAGGGTAATAAATTAATGGAAAGTTATTTCCTCACCCACTCCTTTATTTCAATATCATGTTTCAGTCCTTTTCAGGGCATGAGAGTAAATAAAAAACAACCCTATTCAACTAGTAGCCATCTGTCTCTCTCTCATCCTCCTCAAAGGAACGTGTCAAAAGACATAGAATTTAAAGCAACTTTTTCCCAGTAATCACCAAAAGAGATGTACTATCTCCAAAACACATCCCCACCTAACAAAAAAAAAAACAAAAAAAAAAAACAAAAAAAAAAAAAAAAAAAAAAAAAAAAACCAAAAAAAAGAGAGAGAGTATGTTACACTACAAATCAAATGTAATAAGGAAGAGAGCAAGATGATCCCTTGTGAATTATGAAGAAAAACAAGGAACAATTCTCACACTGAAGTAAAAGTTTAGCTTAATAAAGGATATACTTGAAGTGTAATATCTTACAACATTGGGCTTGTGATCAAAAATATCCAGTGTTTTTCTGGCAGGGGGAGACATGCGTGAGCTGATGCATTGAACTCAGGGTAGCACCACAGCACACACCCCTCCTCACTGGCCCTAAAACACCAATCCCACAAGATCAGCCTGTTTATGACCAAGTGAGTAATTAAGTACATTTGATAAACTTTGCATCCTTTCCTGCTGAAAATTTTTTTTATGAGTAATTAATGTCAGTTGCCCACTCCTCACGCCCCTTCAAAGACCATTCCTGTTGCCTCGAAGCAAAGGAAAACAGGACTGGGATACCAGTTACTGTTGCAGAATAGTGGCTCTAGATGTTAAGGATGCCATGAAGCGTACTGTTTTATCACATTTCAGAACAAGTAGCTATAAATACTGCACAAGGTTTTTAGAAACTGCTGGGTAAAAAAATGTAATATGTACATATGTCTTCATAGAGTAAAAAAATTCACAGGGTGGTTGTCTGTATTGTGAAAAAGCATTCCCTACTCATTTTAGATTCACGTTCCTTGCCTTCACTTTGCTCCTCATTTGCATTTAATGAAATTACAAGAAACAGAGGAGCAATCAAGAAAGTATCTATTTTAGGAGTTATTACACTTACTGATATAATACTTATTGATATGTGTGATGACAAACTCTTTAAATAAACATATAGCTTTATCTGGATAGTATTAAACCCATGATACCACAATACAACAGATTGAGCAGCTACACTGCAGCATTTGATTGGATAAAATGTCATCATATTTTTGAATATACAAAATAGAGTTCCATTAAGGAAAAAGTTGCCTTTCATTTAAAAAAAAGGGGAAAATAAAATCCAACAACCACCACAGTGTTGAAATAGTCTGAGAATACAGCTCTGATTTCCATAATAGCTTGTTGTTCAAGTGATCATTAAACCTATTTAAGATGTCAAATTTAGACTAATATCCAAACCTGACTTCTTAAACTATTCAAATTCAATACTTACATCTTCATAACCCTTCGTTACTATCTCTTTTGTACTATATTCTCTAGCTATCTGATATCTCTAACCAGGTATCAGATACAATACTGTATTTTTATTACTTCTCATTATTACTACTTATAGATGGAAGTCTTCACCATATGGAATAACATCTTGAAATGCACCACAATTACTCAGGTTTCCCCTAGAGAATCAGTAAGTTCTAAATTTTTTTACTTTATTGGTTTCAGCGATCTTTTTAATCCCACTAGAAGCAACAGTATTTTTGCTTGCTGGTATACCAAGAAGATTGAAGATATTAAAGGTTAATTTAGAAACTTAAGCAGTTTAAAATCCATTTGTTTTTACAAATGTGTCACAGTCTCATCAAAAACACATGGTTTTTAAACTGCTCAACAATCCCAAATTAACAGCAGAGCACTAAGCTTGGAGAAAACACCAACTGGAGATCACTCAAGACAGAACTGTGCTGCACAAATATCAAATTTGGCCTCATGGAAGAAAGAGGCACCTGGTACTGATTTTTTGATTCAATAACTCTGGCTTTTAAACAATCATATCCCTCACAGAGCTTTAGGGATAAAATGTGATAAGAATTCCTGAACAGCAAGAGCACCAGAAGGTAAAGAAACAGACTCTGCTAAACCTTCTCAAACTCCAATGCCTGAGAAACCTTCTTTATTCAGATGCTAACAGCTGAGGTACAAGCCTCAGTTCAAGGTTCTTTTTTTGTATTATGCAATACAGTAAAAGAAACCTAGGAGAACCTGACAAGGGAGTAAGAGTGGGAATGATGGTTTGGAAATCCTTTGTATTTCATTCCTGGAACCTCACTGGCATGACGGGCATCTGAACACCAATGAAGGTTACCAAGGGAGTACACCACGGAAAGCTGAGCTGATCCAAAACTCAACAGAGAGAGAAGAAAACCTCCCCCTAACTTCAGCAAACACTGTCTGTAAAGCCCTAATCTTCCATTATAAATATGGATGACTTTCTCTATATTTTGTAATCAGCTATTTAATCCTAGAGATAAGTCAATCTGATAAAGCTCATAACATCTGGGGTTTGATGAACTCATCTTTCTCTTCCTCCATTTCTAATTTCTCAATTCCTTAGTTCTTCAACATTTGAAAATACCTTTATTTTCATACATAAAGATGACTCACAGTTGTATTAAGAGTCAAGGAAACATAAACAAGAAAGGGAAAGTTTCTAGTGGCCATATGTGGGAAAGAGTGCTGAAACGATCACCATTTTTGAGGCCAGAACAAATATGAACTCACCTCTGCAGTTCTTTGCCAACACACTAACATGGAGTGCTCCAAATCATGAAACCAAAGCCCTTACCTTATAAATATTTACATATTAATTATCAGAATATACATTTGGGACTCTAGATAAATACTTGTATCAAATCAGTGAAGTGACATATTTAAAGCAATTTTAAAGTACTTGAAATTCACACATTTATGCACTCCCATCTTTAAATGGTTCACTTAGCACTGGATTTTTTGAACACTCAAATTTGAGATGCAAAGACACACACACTGTTACAATGGACACAAGCAATGGCTCATCTGGGGTCACCAAACTACCCAATGGCTTAGCCAGGAACAGGACAGCTTGCCCCCAGCAGCCCTCCTGCCTCAGAGCACAGTGCAGGACGGTGCTCAGCAGCACGCAGAACCTGCCTCGGAATCATCCCCAGAAATACTGCCTTGCAACATCAGGTGTAAACATGTTTTTAGCCCTGTGGGTTACAAAAAATGGCTTTTGCCCAGGAAGTGCCACCTCTTCTCTTACCAGGCTCAAAAAATGAAAAAAGTATCAACATATTTGAAAATTTGGATCCTACCAGTTTTTATCTTTCCTTAACTAAATAAACTAGTCCTACCAATTCAACATAGCCCCCAAAGCAACTCAGTCTTGTTGCTCTCCTTTGACTCTCTCCAACTTGTTTAGAATTTCTGCATGGCTGGCACCACAACTGGTCACTCCAGCCTAAGCCTTCCTGCTGACAACAGAGAGCCCACAACAGCATTTGCTTTTGTTCTTTTGATAGAAGAGCAAAATGCCCGACTGCAGTGTAATAATGTAATAATATTGCCAGGATCCTTCTAACGGTATTGTGGACTTTGCTGTTCATTAGTACTGCCTTGCAAATTACCTTTTCCTTCCTAGATGCAGGGGCTGTGCCCATCTCACTGATTTCAAAACAGTTTATAAATGTATCAAAAGTCAATGCTGAACTGAAACACTGTGCCTGAAACTCTGTCTTAGTTTTTTATGCAAAACTTTGAACTTCCAGCTCAGATTTATTAAAATATTAAACAGTCCTTAAACTAAGAGAGCCCTCCAGGACTATACTTCATATGTCCTACTAATTAATCAGTGAACAACTGAAAACCACTCAATAAGCAGAGAAAGAGACACAAATTCAAAGGCAAGCAAGGTCAGGAACTTTATGATAGCAATGAATTCCCAGTCAAAGTCTGCATGCATGCTCTTACCTGTGAGGAATAAACTTGAGCTGATTGCAGGGTAAAAGCACACTTGCACACAGGGAACCTTAAAGCAACAGCCACACTTCTGGGGAAACAATGATGTGAAGCTGTAGCAATTTTATTGCTTCTCCGCACTTCTAGCACATCTTCACAGCCAGCTGTGCACTCACTTCACAATATTCTCACCTAGACTTTTTTTTTTTCATGGTCTGGTGCCGTGGCCAGAATATGAAATTGATGCTGAAAGTCCTGCTAAAATATATGATACAGATCACCCGAGCATATAATTCACTGGAGTGCACTAATTCCAGCTAGCTCTTAGTAATTTCTTAGGCTCTCTGGCCAGTGTCCTTGGAGATACTGACCCTCCAGCTTTTAGGAGAACCTTACAATTACCCCCATACCCCAGTTTTAAGGATACAAAGCACCTACAACACACCCTGAAAAGAAAAGCAGCAGTTTTCTAGAATGCCCAGGCAGCTGATCTGTGTCACACTGGCACAGAGCAGTACAATCCAAACCAGGGTGGGAAGCTGTACATCCACAAGATGCTTGTACGCCTGTCTGCTACATACATCACTGTGGACATGATTCACTTTTACAAGCAATAGCTTGGAGAAGCAAAACATTTATTTTTATTAATTATATTTGTAATCACAGAATTACAGAGGTAGGGTGAGATCTCTGGGGGTTATTTGGTTTAATCAGTCCACACAAAAAAGGACCAGGTGGATCAGGCTGTCCAGGGCCATGTTCAGGCAAGTTCTGCCCGTCTGCAAGCACATGGAGATGCCACTATTTCTCTGAGCAGTTTGTTATTATTATCTTATTTCCAACTGGCGTTTTCGTTGTTGAAACTCGTGCTTGTCTCCAGTAATAATGTGCCTATGTGAGAAGAATCTGGCTTCGTTTTCTCAAAACCCATCCATTAAATAGCTGAAGAGAAATGAGGATCTCCAAGCCTCCTTATTCCCCTTAAGGGAAAAAACATCAGCTCTCCAAACCTCTCTACCTCTCTTATAATGTTTTCCAAACAATATTATGTATTAAAAATGTTTTTTCACTGTAACTGCTGAAATATTCAGAGAGACTTGTTACACATAATCACATCAAGACAAATAACCAAGGGTGGTCTTAGTTCTTGAACAAGCTAAATAATTTAAAAGGAAAACAAGACAAAGAGATGACCCTTTTCACAATATCTCATGAAGCTGAAAAGGGATTTTATTTACAATATTTAAATGCAGTACTGTGAAACAAACAACTTGGTTCAGGCAGTGCACCCGCTGCTGAACTGTCACTGCCTGACATCCTGTCTTATCTGCCAAATTGCTCATTAGGTTTGGCAATTTTCACCTGCGCCTCCAGTTTATATTTCAGCAGGGAATAAACATCAGTCTGCTTTAACAATCTTCTGCAGCGAGCTTCCAACCTCTTCCCAGAAAACACGCAGGCACAACACAAAAAAAACCTTGTGTACTGTATGCTTAGAAAAAAGATGCAGCTGAAGTGATGAAATACAACAAAAAGTTTAACTTGGGTAACAGAAAAGCAGTAAAAAAGAAAGAGCTAGATAAGAAACATAAATAAATCAACTGCTTGTATTGATGAATTGTGTTTACACTGTGCAAAACAACCAGGGGTATGGGCCAGCCTCATTTTTGTTTCTATGTTTATATGGGAAGATTGACTTTGACACACACAGACCCTCCCCAACATGCAAAGTACAGGCTGCGTTTGTGCATGGGAAAAGAGGGACTCCAGATGAACACTACTTTTCCAGCTGGACCTGATCTAGCTAACCTTTCCCTTGCTGGGAGAGGAGCGATGGTGTGATCTATAAACAAACAAAAGGGGTAGCATGGCAACCAGAACAAAGAGAGGAGGATCTCAGCAGGCTTTGAGCCGCAGCCGAAGGCAGGGAGCTGCTGCTCGGGAGCAGAGGGTGCAGGTGAGCGGCAGCACGGGGGCACGGAACTGCATGGGGACCACCGCAGAGCTGAGCCCGCCTCGCCGGCAAAAAGCACCAGAGATGGAAAACAAAACGTCTCAAATGCTATCAACCAATTTCAGACGGAATACTGTTTTTCATTTGTTAGAAGTAAAATATTCACCGCCAACCCTGCAATTAGCTGGAAAATTACAATAATTACAGCAATTTTGTATCCCATCTCCAATCCAATTAATAGATATATGACCTTGTCAACATGTAATAATCAGGATCTGCATCTACCACAAAACTGGATGGGTTTTATTTGCTGAATAGAACTTACACAGTAAGAAGATAATTATTTGAAATACTGAGAATACCATTTGTATGCTATGCTTCACTTCACAAGTTATAAAAGAAATACAATAGGGATAGTATTTCCATTTTCAATGTATATTTAAATGAAATTCCTGAAATAGGTATGTAATATTACTGCACTGGGATTCCAAACCTGTGGTTTGGAACATGTAAAACCAAAACATATCTGTCAACATTTAAAAAAATGAATTAGATAGATAGGAGAACATTTCTGATTTCTGATAACATATTTATTACAAACTGTTTAACATGCTTTATTTGGGCATGTTTCTATAAAAAGTGTCAAAGACCTATAATCCTTAACATCAGTTTTCTAATCTTCTGTATTTCTAAAGACCTTTGTATTGAAGGGTCTCAAACCCCTTTTTGGTCATCTTAGCAATCAGTGAACTAGCCAAGTGTTCCATGTGTTTTCCAGAATGACACCAAAGATAAGTGAGCTGTCCAATATATCACTGAGTTTTATCTGTACTGTATGATTTTGATGCACTGAAGTTCACGTATAGCATAATACAGCGGATAATCCCACTAAGGAGAAAATGTGCATGCATTTGCCTGCTCTAACCCCCGCTAAGTCGAGAACCAAGGACAGGTTTTTGGCTTATGCATGGACATGAGATGTGCATTTAGCAGTGACACACTCTAGTGACAACAAAATGGAAGGGTCCTGAAATTCCAGGATACTTCTTGATTCTGCCATTAATCCTTCCCTAATTTAATTCTGTGTTGCACTGAAGCATAGTTATAGTTTAAAAAGACACATTCAGCTCTATGTAAGCTAATTGTTAAATGCTATTCCCTTAATTTTACAGAAAACATTCTGATACAAAACCCCTCAAACTTAACAGAGTAGTAACTTTTCCATTTGCATTTTACCTGACTGCTTCAACACAGATTTTATCCATTAAAAAAACACCTACACAAAATCAATCTCTTGGAAATTACACATTGTTTTAAACAATGTATCTGTAAAATATCAAAGGACTGATAATACTAACTTCTGCTAAGAATTTTCTGGAGCGGAGCCCCTATTTCGAAAGTTCAGTGAGCAAAATGATACACACTACATGTACAAGGACACAATGCCTTACTCACATTGCCTTGCTTGCATGGTACTTCTAACAATGAAAATTACACAGTAAATTACATTCTATAATTTTATTCTTAATAAGCTCAAATATTCAAAGAACCTGCCTGAGCAAGAAATGCAAAAAGTAATTCCTGCAATGTGGTTTTCCAACAAATGTTCACCACATTGAAATAAACAAAATAAACTGATATTTCTGGCTGTAGTTTCTGTTTATTAAGTATATTTTTGCAACACAGTAAATGCACATTTTAGCAGGTGCTTTTACAGCATAACCTAGCAACATTGACAGGTTAAGTAGAAAGTGCTCCTATCTTTAGTTTCTTTTTACCATTTCCTTCATTAAATGGAACAAAACTGGCAAACCGAAAATTACACCGTGCAGTGACTACATTTGGAGATGCTGCTGTGATTTTCAGTGTGAGGACAATTTTAAACTGGCAGCATAGAAGGAGCTTATGGCTCCTAAAAGCAAATTATAAATAATTTATTAAAACAGAACAGGTTTGTTTACTTGCATGCAAGAAGCATTTACGCAGTTTCTCAGTTCTGATCAGCTTTCAATAAGGACAGATAATGAATCATTTTTCCCAGCAGCATCGATGGGTAACAGCACTTGTCATCTTTGTAAATTTAGACAAAACACATTGAGATACCAAGAACATTTACTCACTCGCACGGAGGACTGACGGGGTGACCTCAATTTCACTTGTTGCTTGGTAAGGCTGAAAGGCCGATGCCGCGTTGGAGCCAAGCTCACTGCCAAAGATCTCCGGGCTTTGCGTGCCTGTCGAGCTGGCACTGGTGCCATCACCCCCATGGTGTGGGTCTTGCTCATCAAACACAGCCACGAGCTGTAAATGACAATTTAATCTACCGTTAAAAAAAAACCTCAACACCATCAAAGTTCCATTGCAGATCAGTATTCCATCATTTCCTCCCACCAAAGAGCATAAAGTGTCTACCAGCAGAGACTCCGATCAATGCCTAGATCACAACCTCATCAGCCCATGGAAAGGCAGCCATTAATTGGATACTCCAAAGGGTCAACAGCTCTGATGGGACACAAAGATTATCACTCTGAGCCACAGAAAGAATGGCACTAAGTCAGGAAAGCAAGGGTTGCACCTTCCCCAGCAAACAACTTCATCTTACCCAGAAAGGCAGAAATCTGAGTGTGGATGGATGCCTGTGCACTGGAATTCAATATCTCTGTTGAGATACCTCTATACACATGACTACTACAGAGTCAAATCATGAGCAAAACCACAGTTTTACAGAATAAAAACATTCAAAAAGTTATGTTGATACACACTGAAAGCTACAGACAAAGGGAGTGTTAAAATCACAACCAGCCATCATCTATTGATCTGCCATCTACTGATCTATTGTCTATTATTATGACTTATGATGTGCGCTTCTCTTGCAAAATTTCTTTAGTCAGATTTATGGAGATACTCTGTATCTGTTTGCCATCAACTTCTCCAAGACAAGTTTAAAATCTCAAGTCCCATTTAGAACTTTGCCAAGTCACTAATTTAATAAATAATTATTTACTAAATCTGTGTTCACCACTGCAAGAAAAATAGGAAAACATCACGGTGATTTTTTTTATAAACCTGAGATATTTTTTTGCTCCATAAATGATTTTATGCACTTATTTGAAACAAATAATTTATCCCAATTTATCTTTGGTAACATACTGAAAGAGATAACACCAGCTCTTACACACATTTAATTTTAGAACTTAACTTTCAAGATGGAGAATAAAGTTTTATGGATAGCAGCATCCTGCAACCTGCAAATTAATCTATAATATAATATTTGAAAGACATTTCCAAGAAAGCATTACATTCTTCTGTCCAAATTGGTAGGGTAAATGGAGTAAATCAATTTAAACCTAAGCTGGTCTCTGCAAATTGTTTATTCTGTTAGCACAACAGCAAAAACTTTACGCAACCAAAAGGCACCAGAGGTCATTTTCTTTTTTTTTTTTTTTTTTTTAATAGCGATTTCAACATCATCTTAGTCAAAAGATTTTGGTAATAGTCCCTTTACTCAAATTTAACTTACATAAGCATCAATAAAAAAATTTAAAACCACAACTCTAAGTCTAGGTGGAAAGCATTTGGGAATTCAGTTTTTGAAAGTTCTCTCAGGCATTTACTCTTTTTCGCCAGTCATTCTGAAATTACAGAGAGTAGCAAACTTCTGCCAATAATTCCATATCTAATGCAAATTTAGGCTCAGGCATGCAAAAAACAGAACGAAGAAACTGGTAATAGATAAAGGATCCATACACTCTCCAGTGCTAGTTGAAAGGTAGGTAGCAGCAGGAAAACCAGACCGCAACTGCAGACAGCCTGGACCATGTTTTTACTATAAAAGTCATTATTGTATGCTTGAGAAATCTACACACAAAAGAGACGCGACATCACCAAAATGTCAGGAACTCAAGAGTATTGGAAATTTAATTTTCTAACACAATGAGAAATATCAATGCTTACAAAAATATGCTTCTAAAACTTTACTCATAACTCTCTTACTGTTTTACAGCAAATTAATTACCAATCTCCAGCAACTGAAAAGAAATAAATCCACAAGTGAAGATCTGTAAGGTATTCCAACAAAAGACAAACAAAGCATTTGAGAATCCCAGCATGAAACATCACATTTTTTTATCCTTTGCATGACATGTATCAAGATAAATCCCCCAACTGCATTCTGTTCCTTTGAGGCTGATTGAAAAATATTATTCGATGCATGCAGCTGCAAGTATTTAACAGATATTATATATACACAAAAAGGTATGTGCATATAAATCTCTATATATGTTATCTCCTACTCCAAGTTGCCTCCAGCTTTTTGCCTATTCCAAACAGTCTACATCTATAACTTCAGAATATCTAAAAATGAACATTTCTTATTTCAAGCTTAGCTTTTGATCTTATCGGTTTTTTGCAGGTATTCACAGTTTTGACAGCATCAAACCTTCAAAAGGCTTCAGTTGCATTAAAAGGCACACCAAGTTGTAACATTATTTTCAGTGTGAAGAAACACAAGCCATGTTAGTCTTCTCCAAATCTAATTAGCATTAGGAACACAGGTTAGGAAGTTCCCTGTAAAACAGCACTACAATGGTGCAGTAGCCAGCTGAACTCCAGTAGCTCAGTCCTCATAATGAGCCAGAAAGTCTTTGGGACTGGAAGACTTAATGCAAATAAACACACTTGAATCTTGATTTCCAGACCCTGGTATGCCATTTTGCAAGATTATGAGCTCGTGGGAAACAAGGACAGCCAAAACATCTTGCACTGCATTATCATATCAAGCATTTATCTCTGATTTCTTCAACATCCTTTATTTTAATCAAAGGAGATTATTCAAGGAGAGGAATTGTACTGCTGGAGGCCCAGAGATCACACCTTGACTACCATCCTTGCAAGAACAAGAAACAAAACAAAAAACTGTAAGAGGTGCCTTACACGATGTGGAAGGAACCATGGGAGCAGGTCACTGGAGCTATGAAGAATCCTTTGCTGCAGGAATCCACAGTGATAAATCCACTGCTCTGTGCCAGGGAAAAGGCCTCTTGATGAGTCATGTTTAAAGGCCACAGAAATGTTTTTAATTTTGCAAAGAATGAAGCACACACTGCGAGACCAGCTTTTATCAGCCTTACAGTCAACGGTAAGCCTATGGTATTTTGCTGGGCTTTAGATGTCAGATTTACAATGAGAGCAGAAAATGAAGATGACTATCTTTTCTGGAAACATCACCTTTACTGTCAGATTGCTTCCATGTTGATCTTTTTCTTCTTTAATAAGAAATAAATGAATGAAGCTACCCTAACCTTTCAAGAATCACTCTGTTATTTCCAATACCTGAAATGAGCTGTGCCTCCTGTTCTCTGTCCTTCAGTTTTAGATCTCATTACCTGCAGTGACCTGGGGAACTCATCATAATATCCACTCTTATGCAGAAATGAACAGCAGAAGGACTGAACAAACCATAGTGATGCATTAATAAAGAAAATAGCTTAGCTGTTCAATATTAGACCACTGTCAGCTCTTCAAAAGAACTTCCATCAAAATTCAGTGAGTACTGGTAAAATTAAATTTGGGTCAGTTTTATTTTTGTGAAAGACAAACCCACATCAAAGACCAAATATCATATCCACAACGGTTAATAAATTAGTATACTATATTTTATTATGGCCACTCATGTTTCATGGGACCTCAACTTGAATGCATCAAAGACATGAGAATATGGTTTGATAGGTTACAGTAGTTTTAATCACCTGAGGCAACAGGACTATCAGCATTTTTCAATCACTGAACTAAAAATCTACAAACAGGAAATAAAATCAAGTTAAAACAAACCACCTTGTGATCCCAAAACAAATTTAATAAATAATAGGATTAATTTGGATTGGGGAGCTTACATTTCTTATTATAATACAGCAAAGGCAACAGAAAGGTGAGAGGTTTTATTATCACCATTTATCGTGGTAAGATGGCACAGGAAGGGTCATCAGTTGAAACAATATAAGATTTTGGTCTCCAGGATGTGTGTATACAACTTTTTCAAGAAAAAGTAAATTGCAAATATTCATTAATACATTCAGATGTAAAAACAGCAGCTTTGTTCAGATTAGGATTTATGGAAGGTTAATCCCATTTCAGCAATGGAATTAGAGTAAGTCTTCAAATGGCCAACTGCATAAACTAAAATACTTTCTCAGCTCCACAGCAAGAAATACAAGCAATTTTGTGTGAATTATCAACAAAAGATACAATTATTTTTAAAAGCAACAGCATTCAGTGTTTGAACAACAGTTCTTGGCTTTTTAGAAATACAAAACTGCAGTAAAACTCAACAATTATCCCAGCTGTAAAAAACATACTTGTGATCATTAGTATATTTCAAGAGTTGTAAGGGATTTTTTTATTGCCATCCTTATCCTCTGAAGACAAAAAAAATATAGGAGTACAGTTTAAAAACCCGTGACTTGATTCCCTTGTCTTTTGACTGATAGTCTTTCCGTAGCAGACAATGATAGGAGAGTAACATAATATTGTTTTTGCTAGATATGTTAGCTTCATCAAGCAAATTCCTTATTAAGAAATTATTTCATAGCCTGAGATAGCAAAACAAAGTTGTACTGAGGCACCTTCATATCTGGGGTAGGAGGAAGGCATTCCAGCCTGTGACTGCATTCAGCCCTCTATACCACCAGGTTGTACTGAACTAACTACAATCCCACATCTTGTTCTTTCTAAAAGAGAGGATGAGCTTCTCTATTGCTCTGTCTGGGACTCAACACATGATGCTAACCAGGTTATATTTACGTAAATAAATAAAAGGCAAGAAGATTGATTTATTTTAATATTGACACAGCAGCAGCAGTCTGCATTCCAGCATTAATTATTACAATTTCCGTCTATTCTAAAGTAATTAAAAATTAGTAAACACATATGCAGTCTTAATTAATAGACTAGATTAAGTACTTGAATGCTAATTAACTGGATTAAAAAACTATTTCCACCAGCAATGGCTGTTTACATTTTCATTAAGTACTATTATCATATAAACCAATTCATCACTATCAAATGGTCCGATCAGGTCATCTCTCTTCAGCGCCAAACCACAAAACTAGAAATCCTCTACTCCAAAGAAATTCGTAAAGCTAGAAACTTCTGCTGTATTTTTCCACCACTATGATAAGATTGTCAAGAAGATCACTTTAATTTTGCAATTCCTAAGTACTTGTCCAAAATCTGCTAATTCTTTGGTGATACTTATTAGTGAATCTGATACTGGCTCATGTGTAGGCACCAGCAATGATTTCAGATTTATTTTAATATCAGTGAGGATACAGCTTCATTCTCCTGCTAGAAAGACAGCAATCCCCTGGTTTTCATACCCTGATCCTCTGGTTTTCATGCTTCTGGGTTTCACAGAGGCTCTACACTTCCTATCAACTCTTTTTAACACTAAGTGAAACAGAAATCACTCACCTTTTCAGATTATTAGGAGCCATTTTAAATATCGGGTTTTTTCTCACCAGAAGGGCACTTAGGAAATAATTTCATACAAGAACATGCCTAATTTTTTCTGGCTGTTCAGTGGCTAATAGCTCAGTAGTTAATCTGCTGAGCAACCCAAAGTGTCTGGATTCCCCTTGCTGAACCCTGCACTTCCCCTCCTGGTCTATACAACTGTCAGATGTGGTCTTCCCTTTCACAGCTGCTGTGTTCTTCTGGCACTCATGCTGCACAACATCCCCTGCAGGATGGCCATCCATGGACAAAACTGCCTTTCTCACAAGATGTCATTTTTCTGGCTCCAGGAGAACAGAGAGCATAGACCTTCTGCGACAGCTCCAAGTAATGGAGCAGCTAAACCACACACCTCCGGCAAGGCACCCGTGCTGTCAAAGATTCTGATTCTCAGTTTATGCTTAATAACTGAACTTTTTCACAGGGGACTTATGGTCTTCGAAAATAGATTCTGATGGTTCAAATAAGACTCAAAAATCAAAATTAGCCTTGTGAAAATATCTTCCCCTAAAGTAGCTACTTCAAGCATTTATTTTAATGTCTGATGCCAGAGGGTTCAGCCCAGCCCTGTCCTGCAGTCCCACCGTGCAGGTCTCTGTCTGCACTCACTGTTACAGCCATGGGCTGCTGATAAGGAAGATTTCTGCCGCTCTCATGGGTGCACGGCCATACGCTTTCAGACGTATGCAGCAAGTCCCTGAGAAGAGCACATGGAGAAGGCTGACAAAAAATTTAAACATGAACATCACTGGCATCCTTTCTTCAGCAAAAAGCATTTCCAGTCTCAAGCACGACTGTACGGTGAACTAGCAAGGCACCAAGAGAACTGACTACACACATCCTCTGCAACCAGCACAAGCGAGGGAGATTGCAAGAGAATATAAGCACAGCTCTCTAGCAGCTCTTAAGGGCTGCAAAAACCACTTATACCCAAAGCAGTCTATGTATTACTCAGTCCATGTTACAATGCAGAACTAAGGAGTAGTTGTTTAATAAGGCCCAGCAGTAAATCAAATTTCAGCTAATGGCACCTCAGACTCCATAACATCCCAAAAGACAAGTTACTTGTGAATGAACAGATGAGTGTAAGAATAAAAAGAAAAAATAAATTCAAGAAAATCTCTAGCAAGGGAGTAGCCAATTATTATTTAGAAATGAAAGAAACTAAATACAAAATCAATTCATAGGTTTTCTATGACTGAACTGACTTTATTAGGCCCATGGCAGACCTGAATTCTTATTATTCCTTGAGCTTAACTCTTCTACATGGCTCATTAAAAACCCATTTAAATATAACTACTGTTTCAATGAGCTAGTAAGAGAAACTACAGAATAGATATTTTCACAACGATACACTACTGCCCTCAGATATTAAAAAAAAAAAAAAAATCAATTAGCAAAATAGCAGCATCTAAGAGTCTCCTGAGCTGGATGTGATGTGCAACCTGAGCATCCCCTCTACAGACTCAGCCATCACCCAGCATTTTAAAAGGAGAAAAAGGGCAAGCACCATTTCAATTTAGGATAAGCTGTAGCACAAACAACAAACCTCTATAATTTCAAGAAAATCATTACCTGTCCTAATTAATCACTTCAGCCATGAAACCAGAACTTTTCATAAAACTTCTCAAAGTAAAGCAGCTGAAAGGGAGCCAAACAAAGAACTTTTCACAATAACTTTACTGCATCATAGCTTTTGGAAAAAAAAGAACATTTAAAGGGTCACATTCCACCACTGTATTAATACTTTGTATTCAGTTTTCAGTGGATTATACAGAAATGTAAGCTCGTACAAAATCATAGAATAACCTGAATTGGAAGAGACGCCTGGAGATCAACTAGCCCAAGCCCTTGTTCAAACCAGGGTCAGGTGAGAGGAAGCTGCTCAGAGCCACAACCAATTGCATTTTTTAATAACCTGAAGCACGGACAACCCACAACCTCTCTAAGGTCTCTCCCAGCATTTGGCCCTCTCGGTCCTTTTCCCTGTACGGAGTTGAAACTTCCCCCGTTACAACGTGTCTGTAGTCCTTGACACTACTCCTGTGCACCTCAGAGAAAAGCCCAGCTCCATCTCGCCATCCCTGACAGGGAGCAGTTACATCAGACTGTTGTGCCTTAGGGAGCCACACAGCCACAGAGCACCCCGAGAGGTCCCCCTTGCCTGTGACAGCTTCCAGCCACTAATCCACCCTGACAGCCCCCGGCTGCGCCATCGCAGTAATGTCTTCCTTGTACTGAGAAGGCCAAAATATTCCAGAAGCAGGGAGAAACAGTCACAGAATCACAGAATTATTTGGGTTAAAAGGGACCTTAAAGCTCATGCAGTTCCAGCCCCATTGACAGGGGCCCCCTTCACTAGAAGGGTGAACAGCCACTGAACAGCCACTGAACAGCCAGAACTTCCCACCTCCATGGGACCAGGCCTTCAGCACTCCCAGGGATGGGGCATTCACAGCTTCTCTGGGCAACCTGCTCCAGTGCCTGACCACCCTCAAAGTAAAGAATTTTTTCCTAATATGTAATCTGAACCTACTCTCTGTTTGAATCCACTTCCCCTTGCCCTGTAACTGCATGTCCCTGTAAAAAAAATCCTTCTCCCTCTTTTTGGTGGGTTCCCTTCAGGTACTGGAAGCCTGCGATTAGGTCACCCTAAAGCCTTCTCTTCTCCAGGCTGAACAATCCCAGTTCTCTCAGCCTGTGCTTGTAGGAGAGGTGCTCCATCGTCCCTCTAATCATCTGGGTGGTGTCACTCCAACAGGTCAATGCCGTTCCTGTGCTGGGACCCCAGAGCTGGATGCAGCACCGCAGATGGCTCTCCCCAGAACGGGGCAGGGGGCAGAATCCGCTCCCTCGCCGTGCTGCCCACGGGGCTTTGGGTGCAGCCCAGGACGTGGCTGCTTTCTGGGCTGTGTGTGAGTGCTCATAGCCAGCTCAGGTCCAGCCTAATCGCTTCCCTGAGCCTGCGGGCTACAACTTGCTCACACAGCCCAGGGTGGAGCTGGTCATCCTTACCACAGGGGCACTGCTGACCCCCATCCATCGGGCTGCCCAGCAGGTCTGTCCCCACAGGAAACAGCCTCCCAGCCCACGCTGCTGAGGGGGTTATTCCAGCCCACACGCAGGACTCTGCATTTATCTGTGCTGAACATAATCCACCCCCTCAAAACCCCATGAGATAAAATAACCAGCGCTGGAAAACACATCATTGGCCTCAAAGTCGTCCCCAAATATGCTAAGTAAGCATCCCTCGCTTTCAAAGCTCAACAGAACACACCAAGTTAAATCATATCTGCAAGATCAAAACTCATCTACTGATTTCAAGGATATTTTAATTTTACAGGTAGTTTTAACATCTTCTGCTTTCATGATTCTTTAAATCTAAGAAATGATTCTGAAGTAAATATACAAGCTTTTAATTAAAACATCGCTTTAGATTATTCATTTCCCGTGGCACTTTGATCTGAGAAATTCTAGAATCAATATTAAATTGCAATCTAATCCTCTCCCAGTAGGAATTAAATGCAGTTTTAGGTACTATCTCCTAAGTTCCCATGCTATTAAAATATTTTAAATATATTTAAAATG